>CAJNIZ010000436.1:80281-98657 GCA_905231905.1 Symbiodinium pilosum | reverse complement strand
TTTTGGGAAACTACCATATCCATCCTACTACTTCAAAGGAGCAATATAATGAGACAAATTCAGCCCAGAAGCATTGACCTTCTGATGCCATTCGCATGGGCGGCTTTTGACGTATTTCATGCCTACATAGATTAGCCCTTGAAAGCATCCAATTTTAAATCCTACAGCCCTAAGCACTCTAAAGAAGCCCCAGAAATCCCACAAACCCCTAAACCTGACAATTCCCAGCCCAAAAACAAGCTGATCCCACACAAAATCCTGTAAATCCTGAAGAGAAATTGGTCCCTCCAAAAGACCTTCATAACGCAAGCCCCATGTGAGCTTTCGTCTAAGCTCCCCAAGCGGGGTTATATAGGAGGTTATATAGAGGAGTATTTCAGGGGTTATTGAGGGGGATACTAGGAGTATAGACTATAGCCCCATGTGGTACGAACATCCCAGCAGCACGCACTATTTGGGCTTCGGGTAACCTGGAAAAAGACCGAAGAGGGGATAGCAGGGAAGGGTCTGCATGGAGTTCAACGTGTGCCGCTAGATTTCTGTCGTCACATGAGCTACGGCAGAATTACTCAGGTGGTTCATGCGCGACTTTTTTGGGACTTTTGAAAACCACAAAAATGATCCTTATGCCCGCCGTTGAGGGTCTCTTAATAAGCCTGATATTCACAGTAGCTCCACTGTTCGGTGCTCTATCTATTGCCCACGGCTGTGGGCCTTCAGATATGGGCAAGTGCCCGCAGACTTGCCAAGTGCACCTTGAAACAAAAGGAGTCTCAGGAATTGCTGTGCCCTTAAGAGCAGAGCCAGGGCTCGGTTTCCACTCAATGCGGTGCTCCTCAGTTCTAATGGTTCCTGCGGGCAAGTGCGATTCATTCGACTCCTCTTCTTCCTGCGAAGGCTCCTGGGTCCAAGTCCCACCTGCGCTACGAGAAGTACTCAAAAGCGAAGACCGTGGGCCAGTCGCTGGCGCTTGGTGCGTACCCCATCGACTGGATTTACGATTATGAGCATGGCTTTATCAAGGCTGGTCTCAATGTCACCGAAGCTGTCTTGCTTTTCATGAATGAAACCTAGAATCTAGAGTGACATGTCTTCCACGTTCTGCGATCAAAGAAGGCCCGTTGTACCCAACTCTGCCAGTAAGCAGAAAGTCCGGGCTCCTACTTACTATGACTATCAGTATCAGTATTAATGTTATTTTTTCGATATTTTGTGATAATCCTATTGTTTAATGCTGCCATCATCAACCCTGGGATGAGTCATCTTTGCAGCCTTCCTTGAAGGTCACTGGTGGGAAGATCCGAGACGAGCCGATTGACAGGTTGGGGGTGCATCAGCTAATGACAGCAATAATAGTAACCAGAAATGTAGTCATAGTAGTAATAGGTTTATCGTTGCAGTTTCCACGCCCTGTAAAGCGACAGGGAAGAAAAAAGGTCATGTATGTAGGTTGAGTCGTGCATGAGTGCTATTGATAATGAGCATATATGAAGAATCCAAGTCTAGATGAGAACAACCACGATAGAATTGGTTCAACGAGCCTGTGCCATGGCCCCTTCGCGACCCAGCTATGTACTGAATGCCGGAAGCTAGCAGTAGTTCCCTGCAACGCAGTTCTGGCATTTCTAGTGCTATTCCAGGACTACTCATGAATCTAAACATCTTGGCCTAACAAAGAAGAATAGCAAGCAATAGCATAGTCTAGCGACAGGAGCTCATCAATTGGTTTGCAGCCCCTAGGTCGAAGGTTGAGCGTGATGACCAGCTCAGTGCGGTGGACAAGGCCTTGGAATCCTGGTTCATCAGAGAGCTCTGCCGCAGGTGTGCCCCGATCTGCAACCGAGTCTGTCTTTTCTCACCTCGACCTCGAGCAATTAAGAAAGACTGGGATGATTTCAGCTAAGGCAAATTGGAGCGATGGCAACTGACCCTGGAGAAAGGATGCACGGAGAGTGTGTTTGTAAGGCAGGGTCGGGCTAAACATGCTGAAAGCTTTAGTCATTTGAACATCAACATGTTTAAGCACTTGTCGTTCGAAACGTGTAGACATGTTCGGGTGAAGTCTGGCATGTGTTCGAAGATTTGGTGTTCAACTGTTTTTGGTCCACACGGTTGACACACTTTCCCTGCCCCAAGCTTGTCGCGAGGGCCCACCGGCTGGTGGCCAACCGCAAGGCGGACGAGATCTTGAAGAAGGCCGCCAAGCAGCGACGCGCTGTGTCCACCCAAGAGGTCACGGACATCCTGAAAGCCTGGAGCATCTCCAAGAACCCTTTCAGGGTGAACGTCATGCCGGAAGGCCAGAAGTTCGTGAAGAGCGACACCTTGGGCCTGCTGCGGGATCGAGGTGGCAGCTGGCTCAAAAGTAACTGAAGCCTTTCTTTTCTTTTCCGACGGTTTTGTTGGTGTGGTTACCTGTCCGTGCTTATCAAATTTCAGTTCGCTGACTGAATCTCAAACCCACGCGTATGGCTGCCCGCATATGCCTGCCATACCTGACTAAGGCAGGCTGATTGTGACAAGACCTGCGCGCGAGTATCCGAACGTCGCCAAGCTGATTGCCGCTTTGCAACTGTTGAAAAACATTTTGCATGCTTAGGGATCCTTAATCCAAGCCTCGCAGGAAAGTGTCATGTCAAATAGCGTGGCAACGATCACTTAGGCTCGCTGGCTGCATGGCAAGCTGCCGAAGCAAGCCAAGCAGTTCAAGTTCACCAGTTTGAATTTGAACTGCAACTATGCTGCACGCCGCCACAGAGACTGGGGCAGATGTTTTAGAAAAGAAGTTGAGTTTGGGCCATGAGGATGGCAGTTTGAGCTTGTTTTATTGAGCCTCTCAGCCGCAGTATCCTGAGATAATTCCTGGGATCCTGTAGAGCAAACTTCAAGGGTTACATCGCACACCCCGCAAGGGGCCCTAAAACTGGGAAAAGGAGGGCCTTCAACTCAAAGTCAGCCACATTCAGCAACACATCTTTTCAAGATTTGTTGTTCCAGAATCGTAACTCCTAAACCTCCAAGGTCTTCAGATTCAAAAGTAAATCCTAAGCTCTTTGGCTACACCAGTGTGAGTCGAAGTCCCATGGAGCACGAAAACTTGTCATGTTGTATCGCATGTCTGTCCCCCGTGTGGGTTTGCCACCGTATTGGCCTCCAAAAAGAGCCCCGCAGCCCAGAAACAATAAACAGCGATTTTTAGGCAGTCCACAAGCCGCCCAGGGGATGGCAACAACTTCGGGCCAAGCATGATCAAGGCTTTCGGAGAGTTTACGGGGGGAGAGCTCTCCGTGTGGCCGGAGGATGACAAGAGTGGGAGCCTGAAGACCCTGCCCGAGAAGAAGAAGAACACACTGGACATCTCAAAGAATCTGGCCTTGTTCAATGGCAACATGGCACACGAGGTTGCGGACTTCGAAGGCAGTCGATATTCCGTGGTGTACTTTACAGCCGGATGCCACGCGAAGATGCCAGACGACGTCCGTCAGCAGCTCAAGGACCTTGACTTCATGCTGCCGAAGAAGGCGGAGAAGCGCTACAGCGTGCTCAGGGCACCGACTGGTTACTTCTCAAAGGTTTCGAAGCCCAAAGGGCCAGCGGTCATGACCTGGCGCGTGAAGTAGGTACACGGAATCCTTCTCTGTAGATTTCCTGCAGCCTGTGCAGTTTGACAGCTCAAATTGAGGCCCAGTGCTGGGTCCTTTTCCTTGCTAGCAATTGCCCTCCTGCATAGATTTGGTCCAAGAGCCTGCCGAGATACGCCGTCTACAGCACCACAACTGCCATAACACCTGGCATCAAGCTCCATCAAACTGGTTTGGGGTCTCAGTATCTGGCGGGGAACAGGCCAACAGCAGAAAGGGTTCAGGAGCACCAGTGGGTATCTCGTGCTCGGATTTTGCCAGGCGAGGAAAAAGCTGTGTGAGGTCCGGCAGCAGCTAGGGATCGATGTGTTTTGCCCGCTGTTCACACCTTGCCTTTGAACAGGTTCATCGCTGAGCGTGAAGCGCTCTGTCTGTTTGTAAGTTTCCTGGGTGGCCACAAAGCAGGTTGCTTTGTCAGTAGCATGCGAGCACTTTCAGATGTGCCTTTCTGGCATGCTTCTGTGGGCTGTGAAGTTTAGAGTCCATGATGTTGCAGGCAAGTGATGCGCGAAAGGATTTCGACAAGTTGATAGAAGGTGAAAGGCCGGTTGCAGTCGAGTCTTCAGTAACGCCTGCATTTTGTCTGCAAGTCTCATCGGCGCAAGATATTTTGTGTTGCTCGTCAGAAGTATTGCAGTAGGGTCTGTGGCTTCATCTGTGAGTACTCACTGTTTTATGCCTCCTTGCTGATGCCCCTGGCTAGGTGCCCTAGTGGTGAAGCTCTGGGTGCGCCCGGATGGCCAAGATTCAGAGATCATGGTGACCCTCAACATCCGTGAGACCTGGAGTTGAAGCTGCAGTTGCATCCTCTCCAGCTTCCAACACAGATGTTGTGGATGGCATCTGCAAAAAGTAGATGGTCGTGCACGAAAGCTCCATAACTTGCATCGCGCGAGTGGGTGGCTGTGTATGGCCTCAGCTTTGAGCCGAGTCCTGCAGACCTTCAACAATGATGTGTTGAACTGTTGCGGCAAAACCGTGCGGAATGCTCCGATGCTGACAGGGCAATAAGGGGTCAGGGCTTTTTCGAATCTCGCTAATGTGCAGTGTTGGGAGGCATGTCTTATGCTGCCCAACTTCCATGAAGAGACCCTGCAAACTTACTGGCGCCGAGTTCGGCAGCTGGTGAATGCCAACTTGCAATTGCGTTTGGCTCTCCGCGTTAGCTGCCCTTAGTCTCGCATTTGCATCCGGGACAAGAATTTGTGGGAATGCTACCGTCAGAGTTTACTTGGTGAGTCTTGAGTGTTGCCTAACATCCAAAGAAATCCCGAGTGGAGGCTCACTCACTTTCGACTTGGAAATGGGGCTTCAAGCAGAACAGTGTGTGAGCGGCTAACAGTAGGATTCTGAAACAACAATGTGAATTATAGCTCAGAACAACCCGTGCGATTGGCACGGTAACTTTGCGGCAAGACAAACAGTATGACTTGGTTAACAGTACTACAAGATAACAGAGTATAACATGAGCTATAATCTAAACTCCTTAAAGGGGGTTATATGGGGGATTATATAGGGGAGTACTATAGGGGCTATTAAGGGGATACTAGGAGTTTAGACTATGGCTCACATACTGGAGTATGCTACATCAAAAAGTGCAGCACTCCTGAGGCATTATTGCTACTATTACAATTCGTATTTCCCCTACTACTACGACGACGACTACTACTACTCCTACTCCTACTCCTACTCCTACTCCTACTACTACTACTACTACTACTTCTACTACTACTACTACTACTACTACTACCTATGATGTTGATGGAGGAAATCTTGCATCACTTGGGACACATAAACTACTGTAACTCCTAAGGATTCTACGACTTAAGGTGGTGCAAGATTTCCTCCATCAACAGTATTGTGAGTGTTACGACTATCATTGTTATTACTACTACTACTACTACTACGACTACTACTACTACTACTACTATTGCTGTTACTAAACTATTACTGATACTGTCACTACTACTATTACTGCTACTGTTACTGTTACTGTTACTATATTGTTCCATTCTTGTAGCCATTCCCGGCTCTTAGCCCTTCCCCTTTGTGCTGGCGTCCTGTGCCGCTCCACTCTGGTCATTCACCTGGCGAAGGCAGGACTAGGGGTTATATTTGGGATAATGGAAAAGAAAATGGAAACCATTATATTATTACAGTGTACATATTGAGGTTTCTATAGGGTTATATGGGATAATGGAAGAGAAAATGGAAACTTCCATGTTATTATAGGGTATATATTGAGGTTACATAGGGGTGATTTGTGGGATAATGAAAATAAAATGGAAACTGCTATTTAGGGTTTTGGCGCCCTGATGTTGGGAACTACCCCTCTACTGCATGATGGAAGGACTTTGGGTGTGGAGTGTAGGGTCTGGGCTTGATTTTTGGAAGCTTCGACTTCAGGACTTCGTAGTTTAGGCTTTAGGGTTCATTTTCGGACTGCCGCGGCATGAGGTGCGGGTATACTCGTGTGCATCTGGTTATGGTCCATGGACACAGCAGCAGAAAGCTGATAAGGCTGCACAGGTCCTGCTCCGGAAAATCTTCGCAGCCCTAAATAGTAGTTTCCATTTTATTTTCCATTAACCAAAAAATAACACCTACGTAACCCCAAATATACCCTTTTGCAAAATAGAAGTTTCCATTTTCTTTTCCAGTATCCCAAATCTAGCCCTAGTAAACAGAGAGGTACAGAGAGCGGCAGCTTGAAGACCAGGAGCTCTCCACACTTACATTATCCCAATATTACCCCAATATACTAAACATGATGTTGGGAATCTTCGTTCGGCTGCTGGCGATGTTTTTCCTTGAGGAAGCATATCACACCTTTCTCTCAGGCTTCACCAGCACAGTTGTTCTTGCTGAGCAGCAGGGTTCCGTTGCACCTAGCTGGTTTGCTGTCTTGTAGAAAGATGAGGATTCTGAAGTTTGCTTCGATTCCTAACGGGTCGTGCACGGTCTCGCTCGCGAGACTGGATCTTACCAGGTTTATATGGTACTTTCCCAAAATAGGGGGACCCCAATATAGACCCTAATATACTATGATCCTTATTATGGGAACCCCCAAAAAGGTACCCCTAATTTTGGTAAACCCCCATATACGGGTTCAGAAGCAGATTCACCTGTCCACTCCAAAGCCACATAGCTTCCACTAAGGACGATGAAGCTTTTGGGAGCGCTGTCGCTTGCACTGCTGCTTGGAAGCGATGTTGGGGAAACTGAGAGTAGACACCTTGTCCATGGCAAAGGCCTTAGGATCAAACCCGGCAGCCACCTCGGAAACTAGTCTATTATCGTTTAGTATATTATCGTATATCATAGTATATCATAATATATTATAGTGTATTATAGTAAATTTTCATAAGTATGGCATACTATAGTATACTAGCTACAGTGAATAATGCCAAGGCACTTCCGCTACAGCTATAGGGAAGATATAGGGATAATGGAGAAGAAAATGGAAACTACTACATTATTGGCACTATATAGGGAATATATAGGGAATGTATAGGGATTATATAGGGATAATGGTAGAGAAAATGGAAACTGCTAGCTACTAGACTTCACCACAACTTGTGCAATCCGAGTACCGATGGTGTTTCTGGGCCTCCTCCGACCATTCCGTACCAGTTTCACTTCTATGCCTAGACTTAGCATCAGCAGGATGAGGAATCAGAGCCAAGATGGTTGTGGTAGAGGCACTTGGTCCCTCGTGAGAAAAAACACCCAGCACTGATCCTGACTTCAGTGGCAAGAACACAACAGGACAGTCCTTATATCAATGCAACTAGCAACCGAATATCTTGATCTCATGACAATATCTCAAGGACAAGAGCAGCACAGCAATCTTCATTGCACGGATAACTAGTAGCTTGATTTCGTATTTGCTCAAGAGGCATCACAGGCAAGATGCAACTCAGTTTTATTTTCTGCGGAAGCTACTCTGGGGTCTAGGCACTTTGGGCCATGGTTCCTGTGGAGTTCTGATTGCCTGCCATCTTCAGCTTCCAGATGTAATATGGAGATGGGTGTGATCTCCGCGCTGCTCAGATATTCCATCCACTGGACGTTGTGAAAAGAGGTATGTTAAGATGTGTGCTATCTGCGGATAAGTGGTTTCAACCTACTGTAAATTGAGTTGTCTCGTCTAGGATCAGGGCTTCTTAAGTGAGTTTGCAGCTGTTTTGGTTGCGCATGCTCTAAGACGCTGTGCGGTAAAATCTTGTGGCTACTCATGTTCCAAAACAAGGGGTCGCAAGATTTCGGCGGAGCTCAAGCTCTTTGTCGCTTCCCATTTTTCCACACATGAATAGTGTCTATCTCGTGTTATGTTTTGCAGCTTCTCAACATCACATGTCTGTTAGTAGCAGCTGTAGGAGGTATAGCAGTTGTAGTAGCAGGAAGAGGAGTAGTAGTCGTAGGAGGAGGCTGAAGACCTTGCAGTTTCGCAGGTCATCTGCATCTTTCATGCTTTTTTGGTATGTATTGGGGTGTGGAGGGGGTCATCAAAACGGTCTGTTGCGGTTTCAGTTCGGTCATTTTGGATGTGTTGGGCTTGGGGGTTCATGATCACGTTCTGTTGGAGTTGCAGCTTAGTCGTCGCAGGTTGTCATGGCGTATGCAAACTAGCCAGGGTCACGTCCATTTACAGCAGTCTGTGATTTTGTATTAACTTCATGGGTCTGACCGGTGTATCAGGCTATAGACCATCAAAAACCTAGTTGCCCAAAGTGAAACATAGTAACTTTCTACTCAGCAAGCAATTTGGTCAATCCGGATGTCCTGTGGCTTAGAATGTCACAATAACATTTAGTTGAAGTTTCAATTGGATCGCAAACATTTTCTATGCGAGGGTTGATGCTACAGTAATAACAGCCTGACACACGAGTCAAGGGCATCAACGTAATACAAAGCCACAAAGTCAAGTATTGCATAGCAGTGGATTCGGCTGCTTTGGAAAAGCTTTGACAGATATTCTTCTCCAGGGTTGACGTGGGCTCAAAGTGTGCTTGCTTCCTTGTGCAAGCTCACGGCAGCATTTACTTTGCACAACGCTTTTCCATCCAGGTCTAACTCAGTAGCCACGCAAGGAAATCAGGGAGCGCTGCACCCGATCCCCAGTGCCCCAGTGACACGAGTATGCTGCACTTTGTGTATCATGAGCACCAATTTCTGAGGTTGTGCCCGGCTTCAGCATATGTGCGCATTGCCGGCTTGGTGCCTGGCCATGTGCCATGGCTTGAAAGATGAACAGATTGTGACCAATCAGTTCGGTTTTTTCTTCTGGCCGCTTTGGCTGCCGTTGCTGCTGCCTGCTCTCCTTGTTTTTTTCCTCCTTCTGCCATGGTAGCCGTCGTTGTTGGTCGCCAGCGTCGGCGTTGGCATCACCGTGGTCGTGATCATCGATGTCGTGGCCGCCCTCGCCATCCTGCTCGCTGTGGGCACTGTCGATCTTGTCGTTACTTTTGTTGGCTACTGGTGAGCTGGTTGCTTGAGTTGTTGTTTCTCCATTTTTTGTACTTGCATCTTTGCAGCTGTTGACACTGGCTTCCAACGCTATAGTATCCGGAATGGTCATTGTTTTTTCATCGGCCCCGAGGCCGCACCTCCGTGTAGCTGCCACTTGTCATGCCACGTCTACTCTAATGTGGATATGAACTCTGCCACAGGAACTTGTTGGCACAACCTTCAAGGACAGCCTGTCAAATAGCAGTGCAAGCTGAAATTCGTTTACGAGAGTCTCATACAAAAATTCCACAGATAGCAAGAACCGATGCTCCCTGAGCAGCTATGGACAAACAGCATTCAGTGTCTGTGGGGTGCGATTATTGTATGCGCGCCTCCTCAAGTGTTGCCGCATGTTGACGCTACCTGCAGCTTACCTGGAAGGTTCCCTAAATAGGAGGACCCTGATATAGACCCCAACACACTGCAGTCCTTGTTATGGGGACCCCCAAAAGGGTATCCCTAATTTGAGAAGCCCTAATCCCTAGACCCTATAAATTCCTCTATACCCCTATATATCCCCTAGGATTCCTATTATAACCCCAATATATCCCCTGTAGAATCCCTATAGACCCCGAAAAAGGTACCCCTACTTTTGGGAAACCCCAACCTGCCTGCGCAGGACGAAATCCAAAGGCAGCAGATCCTTGGCTCTTCATTATTATGGTTATTATTAATTTTGCTATTACTATGACTATTCCGAATATGACTATTACTATTATTATTGCCAGTACTACTGCTACTACTACTACTACTATGACTATGACTATGATTCTCCCTTTCTACTACTACTACTACTACTACTACTGTTAACTCGCTTTGAATAGGTGTGCATTTCAACCCGCCTCCCTGCAGCGCACAGGGCCCGCAAAGTGCGAAAATCGAGAGTGGATCACCCTATTCCGGCTTAGGGTTTAGAAATTCATTTCAGGAGAACTCCAAGTCTAGCATGGGCCTCAGGCACACCAACCAATTGTTTGGCAAGATCCAGCTCATCGGCGGATGCTGTGGTGTGGCCAAAGGTCCCTGGTCCAGATTTAGCATATAACAGGACAACCTATGAGAAAGGGATAGCTTGAGGAGTCTAAGGGGTAGAGGGGTATAATGATGAGTGGATCGTGTTTTGTTTTGGGTTGGATCCTGATTGATGTACTAGACAACCCCAACAAAGTTGGATCCCGTACCGCCAACAAATTTGGACTGTCGCTTTTGTATGAGCTATAGTCTAAACTCGTTAAAGGGGGTTTTATAGGGGATTATATAGGGGACTACTATAGGGGTTATTAAGGGGGATACTAGGAGTTTAGACTCTAGCTCATATGGAAGTCAGTAGGACCAGGTCGGTAGCTCAGGTAAAGGAGTTTTGATTTAAAATCCAGAAGCTCGCCACCAGAAAAATCATCGGCCACGGAACTTTGCACGAAGGAGCATTCAAAAGAGAACACGAGGTCGTTGAATAATTTCGACCAAACTTCGCGCATCTCAGAACCCCCATGCTGATCTAGGTTCAGCATCACATTCGGGGTATTTTGAGAGACGCCCCTGTTTTTGTGAAACATTTACGGAACTCTTTGTGGCTTCCCGAAGTAGAATGCTAATCATACTGGGACCCTACTTGTATCTCGGCCTTCAGAAACCTGCGAGCGCAGTACTACGACTACCATTTCTGTTGGCCTAATTTCCGTGTGATTCCGACGTGGTACATGTTTCTGCTGGTTTGCTACGCATTGTATGCGCTTGCTGCCCGTGTTGAGCTGCAAAGCTATTGAAGCATTCTGTCTTGCAATCAGGAGACGCTCTTCTGGCACAGACTGCTGTCAACACGAACGATATCTACGGGGCCACCGCCGACGTGCTGGAAGCGCAGTTGAACCAAGAGACGGGCTGCCATGTGGTGAAAGATTATAGCAAGAATGGGGACCCCGACTGTCAGTACGTGATGGTTTTCGAGGACAAGATTGCCCCACTCAACCAGCTTGCGGCGAACTGCGTGCCAGCAACCATCTGCGAGCCGGACGTCGTTGGGATGACCAAAGGGAAGATTGCAACCTACGGTGTTGTCATGCAGGTGTTGCAGAAGAACCTGGGCCAGCTTATCTGGCTTGGCCAGGGAGATCCCGCGACATGCCTCCAGCGCATGACTGAGGTGCGGTCCACTGTGGTGTGGGCTGTTCCATGTTGTTGCAGCTTTTGGCAAGGTTCTTCGTACGAGCTAAGCCAGCTGTGCATTCGACATGCTGAACTCACATGAGCTACTGTCAGAATTAGCCTCGGTAATGGAACCTTAAAAGTGACAGAGGGGTCCTTCTTGTAGTTTAGTATAGTCCCTAATGTAGCCCCGAATAGGGGATCCATGTCCATGAATTATACCAGGAAATCTTGATGGTAGCTCATGTGACCTTCCCGACGTAGACTTCAAACTCCAAGTCAGACAACCTTTGCAGGTCAACAGTGGCGATCTCAGCAAGGTTTTCAAGATGCACACCGTGCAATTCTTGGGAATGCATTGGCAAGAGAAGAAGAAGCTGGGCTCTTCCTGCAAGATGTTTGTTTCCTTCGTCTAGACTGTAGCCTGGTATGCAAGCTGAACCCGAATGAGCCCAATCGGCTTTTTTCTTTTTAACAAGGCAATGGCCTGCCTATAGCTTTGGAGAAGGGAGTTTCTAGCAGAAACCTAAGTGGGACTAATATACAATAATGGATCCTTCGTAATCACGACATTTCCAAGCTAAAGTTTCATCTGACTCAGCAGATGAGGGTTAGATCCCTCCCTCGGCCCCTTTGCAACAAAACCCTAAAGACCCTAGAACCCCACACCCAATCTCTGTACCCCAAATGCTGAAGCCAGCATAGGATGGACATTGATGGCATGAGACGGCTAGGCGCCATGGAGTCTTTGGGAGACTGCAGGGACCGCCCGCAAAACAGAGGGATTTGGTGATTCTGGTATGGGTGCCTCCAAACACGAGCTGCCTCTTAGATACACCGAATTTTCGTAGCTTTCGAGAAGGTACCCTGAATTTCTGAAAAGCCCTGTATAGGGTTTAGGCTTGAGTCCATGGCTAGTCAAGTACAACAGTACCATCCACAAACTGACATCGAACCCCATGTAAAACCTTTTGAACGGAGAGGACTCCCTTTTTTGGAGCAGTGTGCCATTTTGCGGAAAGGGTTTACTCTTCATGGAATTATTATGCATGATTCTACACAGCCGCTCATTCTTTGAGGACAACTTGGATGGTTCACCGGTCTCGTACCTTTTCATCCACAAGAACTTGCTCTGGCTCCTGGGCACAGGATCATGAATCCAAGTGGCATGCTTTTTATTAGCGGGGCTTGCGCTGGACTGGCCCTCCTCTTCTGCAAATTGCATGGCTGAGACGGGAGCTTTTCAGTTCCACACGTTATTTGTTGTGGGGCCTCACATGTTATACAGGGACCTGGAGATCCCGCTTGATGAATGATGGTGGATAGACAAACGTGATGATGCGGGCGATGACGATGATCAGGGGTTTCAGGCTTGTACCTCCAGGGTTGTACTTTTGGGCTTTGGGATCCTTTTAAGGGACCCTTCAAGGCTACATTAGCTCATATAAGGGCTATATTCAGGCCATGTTCGTGGAAACCTTTTAGGGGTAGAGCCTTAGGGGTACAACCCTAGAACCCTTGAGATGGTGATCATCATCGTAGCGGTTACAATCATCTATTCATCTTGTCATTTCTGCTGTATCATGATGATCAGCCTGCATCACCAAGGGATGGTGATGAGGAGATTGTCAGTGTCGACCACTACATGGACTACAAGGCAGGAGTTTTGGTGCAGCAACAAGAATAAAGCATGCACAAGAATAATTGCGAAAGCTTTCCCAAGCTTCCATTTTGAACCCAGCTATGCTGATCTGTACAAAGTGGTGTGGTGGAGGGGAAAGACATGGAAAGATCGAAAAATGGTCAAATTTGATTGCGTTTCCGGGGCCAGACCCCACCAGGAGGGTGGCCTGGTAGGCACCGAAAGTGGCATTAACAGGGGGGCCCTTTTTATATTGGGGTTATATAGGGATAATGGAAAAGAACATGGAAACTACTATGGTATGATACGGTATATATGGGCTTATATTGCTAATGCATTCTGTTTCTGATACCGGGTACCGTATCCGAACAGGTGGAAGCTGTTCTCCGCTTCATGAAAAAATGCACGTGCCAATTTGCACCCTGCTTTAAGCTTTCGTCCCCCCCCGTGGGCACAAGTAATCATCCTCAGCCTTTGAAAGCCAACGAGCATGCGCTGAAGCTAAGCCTCAATAAAGCCACAACCCAAGCCAGGACGCGAAGGAGAGGGCGACAGCAGAGAAGGAAATCATGAAGGATGCTGCGCAACTCATCCGCACGATAAGCCATTCTCCAGGCCTTCCTACCAGTCTCATCGAGAGTGTAAATCCTTTACGCGTGTAACCAACATTACACCTCCTCGCCTTCCCATGGCTCAGACAAGGTAGGGCTGAAGATGCAATAATGTATTAGTAATAAAACCCCATATACACCTTATCATCCTATAGTAGTTTCCATTGTCTTTTCCATTATCCCAATATAACCCCAGCCACTACGGCTGACAGCAGCTTGAAGCATTCGATCTTCAGGCCAAGGCTCCTTTTCCGCTAGAGGCTCTGAACAGGCTCCTTTGAAACATAAAGGTTACGCGTTCTGTCTGAGCCATAGCTGCCTGAGCCGCTCTGCCGTCAGCTGCCGGGTCCCAATTCCCGGGCCTCCTGTTGGTGATCACGCTCTCTCTGGTGGTAAGTGGTAGGGTATTCACCTTCCGCGGGGTGAAGAGAGCAACTCTTGTAGTTGCGACAATAGCGGACGGCGCGTCTACGCCAACTCAGTGTTTTTCTCCAGCCTACGTTTTTATGGTTACAGGTGGACCTGTCGCACATCGGGCATCAAGGAACAGTTTTGTAGCTGCATTCAGCTACGGCGGCTGCTTCTGCGGACGCATACTTCGGCGGATGCTGTCACGTCACCAGCCACATGGATTGCATGACATAAAGCTGTGTGCGGGGCATTGCCCAAGAAGAAAGCGGCATTGCCCCAGGACGACGGACTACCTCTGCTGAGTGTGACGGCCTTTGTGAGTGGTCAACAGTGGTGCCTCAGCACAGGCTTCGTGGGTCTTGGCTGTACAACGAGGGCAGGGTTTGCTGCAGGCAAACTTTGGTTCGTGACGCTGAGTCTCTGCTGAAGAAGCCATGGCGAGTGCCTTCGTTCCAGACACGTGGCTTTCCAGGTACGGCTCCACGGTGCAGCTGGGTACAGTCAAAATGCGGACGCGGTTGCTGTGCTAAGGGTGGCGGGCTTCGGCTACGGCCCTCCCAGTTGTGGTCGTTACTGTCCTGTTACCGAAGGGGTCAGGCAGTGCTAGGAGTGACGGCCTTTGTACTTGTGAGCATCGGTGCTTTTGTACAGGCTTCGTGTGTTTGGATTGTAAAATAGAGGACAGTAACACTTCTTGGCAGGGAGTTCGAGGTTGGGAACATGCATGCTGGCGGGATGTCCGGCCCGGCTCAATGTACAACTCTGCTTCTGCAGGGTGCCGTTGGTGCGGGAAGAGGTAGTCACTCTACAAGAGGGCGCCTCCTCCCCGCATAAAGGTCAGACGTGTTCTTGGGACACGGAGCGGGTCCCACCGTTTTGTGCTTTCCGACCGCTTGTCGTCATAGTCCTCAAAGAGGCGTTTCGCCAAAGAGTTATTCTCTTGACGCAAGTGCTAGCTGCTAGCTAGGCATTGCAATGTACAGACAGCTGTTGTGCCAAGCTTTCGGGTCTCAGTTCTTTCTTCTATCAATTTGTTGCACGTAGGCAATTCATTTTCCTTCTCTACGTGCGTAGACAGATCTGTTCTTTTCAGGCGGCGCTGGCTTACGGCACGTCTGCAACTTTCAGGTTATGCGCCCGCCAAGTTCAGAGCACGCTCGAGCTGCGTTCAACAACAATATAACCCCAATAGAACAAGGGACCCCTTTTAATGGGGGTCCTGTGGCGCCTTGTAATGGTACACTGGTACACGTTGTACACACTGGCGACCTGGAGCGAAGGAGGCGCAGTTGGTTGGTGGTGACTGTAGGAATAGTATGGGGATTAGATCAGGTTTAGATTTGGATGTCGACCCACTTTTCTACCCACCGAACCCTCGGTACCCCACCCCAAAGACGAGCCAAACAAGAATTTTCAATTGTAGCTGCAACGTTCTAGCTTACCAGAGTAGTAATGGTAATTTCCCAAAATAGGGGGACCCCAATACAGACCTCAAAATATTATAGTCCTTATTATAGGGACCCACAAAGGTATCCAGATTTTTGGGAAACCCCATATAGAGTAATGAAATGCTGGTTCTTGCCATCCCCGCTGCTGCAGCAAGCATCAGTATGCCCGCGCGGCGAACTCCTAAACCCTAAACCCTTGAGCCTAAACTCTTAAACCCTAAACCCTTGAATCCTAGACTCTTAAACCTAAACTCTTAAATCCAAAGCCCTATAACCACAAACCCTTAAACCCCAATCCTTCAACTCTGCAGCCATGTGTTGCAAACCATAAAGTCAAAACTCCCATTACTGGGTTGCTGTTGAGGAACTTGGTTTAAGTTAGCATAACGCGTATATATAGTAAATAGTATACTTTCCCCAACATAGTACCTTGAATTAACTTCCTTAAAAGCACTTCAGATTACCTCAATGGTTTGTCGCTGTGCCTGCTGCTGCCATGGCAGTGCCCAGTGCATACTTTGGGCCTGACGGGGTTTCCAAGTTTATGCTATATGGTCACATGGATCCTTCGGGTGTCGCAAGCATCCACAGTCCCTCACAATCTCTGAGGATGGCGTTCGCACACAGAAGATTGGCTGAGGTCGTGGTCTGAACGGGTTGAATGCCATTTGACAGGATACGCGCAGCTGGAAGTTAAAACTTTTGTTCTCATTCCGTTAAGTCCAGCTGCAGTTACATGCGGCTGGCTGGGCGAAGCCTCAGCCAGCAGCATTGGCCCGCTCAAGTAGATCTTTCAGAGCCCTCACGTTTTAGCATCATTTTACATAGAGGCAGTCCCTGCGTCTGGGAGCCAGGACAAGAAAGTACACTCAGTGGAAGAGTAGCTAGAGGAAGTTGTGTGATTTAGTGCGACCCTCTGGCTTCAATTCGACCCCAGTTAGTGCCCAAAAACGTGGCGCGGCTGTGGACTTCCTCTGCTCAATGCCAGACGGTTTTACTGTACAATCCAGATAGACTAATGTCAAGCTGCCTGAGCCTAATGAGATTGCTTCACTCGGCAGACGGCTGTGCCATGTGTCTGCGTGTGTGCATGCCTCATCAGTACACCAACGCTGGCCATTCTCAACAGTCCGAGCACTCAATTACTTGGTTACGGTGACAAAGCAGCACCGAATCTTTTGGGGCTTCAACATGGGACTTCAATTTTGGCGACCTTTTGCTTTACTTCTCCTTCCCCTTCTGAACGGAGGACTGTTGGAGGATCAGTTTGCTTCTAGACTTATTGACTTCATCACTTTGCTCTGATACGCGTTTCACGCTTCTAGCTGCCACTGTCATGCATGAAAGGGCTGTGCGTCTTTTCGGCGTTGAATTCAGCATCAGACGTTTGGGCACTGCATCCCACACCATCTTGCACCAAAGCAGGATGATATGATTAGTGACTGGTGCCAAGATTCACAGCAACCCCATGACAAGGCTTTGTCTCCTAGACCCCATGGCCAGCGCCATGCATTCAGGATGGCTTTCGCCTCCCATGTGCCGCGCTTTCAGGCAGGCTTACACTCACCCCACCTTTGTGGCCCGTATCGGCCGGTGGATGTGCCGAAGACAGAGGCTCATCGTAAAGTTTTCAAAATGCAGAACCATATCGACGGTCCTATTTGCAGGTGTATAAGTGGGACCAGTGTTTTTGTGAATGTTTATCTGGGTAGCAGTCGAGGGTGGATTGTGGGATTCCTGGATCAAGCTTTCTTGCGAGGCGGCTCCGAAGCACTTGCAGGTTTACTGCGACTTGGATGGGGTGCTGGCAGACTTCAACAAGGGCTGCCTTGCGCTTTTTCCTGAGGGTGGTGCAATTGCAGCCAAGATACCAACCCACACAGTCACGAAACTTACCTGGGAGGAAGAGGGGGAGATGTGGCGTCGCATTGAGGAGAAGCCTGACTTCTTCTTATCCCTTGATTGGACCCCTGATGGCGAGGAGCTCTGGAGGTGGATTGACTGGAATATCGTCCCCACACCAGCAGTGCTCACAGGTCTCCCGATGGGCCGGGCAGGACAGATGGCGGCAAAGCAAAAGGAGCAGTGGTGCAAAGAGAAGTTGGGCTCGGAGGTGGCGGTCTACTGTTGTGGTACCCGAAATAAGCAGAAGTTCAGCGGCCAGGGCTGCGTGCTGATTGATGATCGCGGAGATTTGCGCGAGGCCTGGGAGGCACGTGGGGGGATTTTCGTCCACCACACCTCAGCTGCTGAGAGCATCCGCCAGCTGCGGGAGATCCTGAAGTCCTCGCACATGGGTGAGAGGGACGTAAAGGCCGTCAGCAACAGCGTGCCGTTGCAAATGACCAGCGTCTGCTGGGCGGCCCAGACCCCTGCAGGCTGCTTCAAGCCCAAGTGCCGGTACCTGCACGTTCCCATCTCCAAGCGACACCGCAGCTGGATTCAGCTCTGGGGTTTCGTCTGGTGGCACCAGAGGAGCTGTAGTCGAAACTCCCAGTATTTCCCTTAACAAGCCCCATCATGCTCCCCTATATAATTTCCCATAAAACCCCCTTTAAGGAGTTGAGACTGTAGCTCAGAGGATGTTTGATGATCTTCTCAGCTTCGTGGAATGCATTCGGTCAGTTTACTCCCCGCAGCACCAAGCTGCCTTCCAGGCCGCAGAGGCTGAAATTCATCCATGTCAGGACCCTTAATAGTAGTCTTCTGAGGAATTATTCCATTGCTATTCGTTATAATTAGTACAACCCTAAGGAAGTATTAAAAACACTGTGTTGATCAGAGGTCTAAGGGAGCTACAGTGATACTGTGCTGCTTCATTTTCAGGCAGACAGGGACATGGACGAGCAATCCCATGGAGCCTTCCGATCCATGCTGGAAACGCTCAGGGAGAGTCTGGATTGCTGTTAAGGAACTTAAATTAAGTTACCATAATGGGTATATATAGTAAATAATAGGGGTTCCCCA
>CAJNIZ010000436.1:48307-80258 GCA_905231905.1 Symbiodinium pilosum | reverse complement strand
TTTCCATTTGATTCTCCGTTATAGTGGGATAATATACCCTAAACCCTAAACCCTATAGGGTTTCCCCAATAGAGTAAGTAACTTAATTTAAGTTCCTTAACAGCAACCCAGGAGTTGCGAGCTTGGGTTGCCGTTGGACTTCTTAAGCAACTTGGCTTAAGCAACCTCAGTTTTTAGGGTTTAGGGTTTAGGGTTTAGGGTTTAGGGGAAAGTTGTTAGGTTTTTTCAGAGGGATAATGGAAAAGAAAATGGAAACTATAGGGATTATATACGGGTTTTATGGGGATTATAGGGTGTATATTGGGGTAATATGGGGATAATGGAAAAGAAAATGGAAACTACTCTAATATATTGGGGGTAATATAGGGATAATGGAAGAGAAGATGGAAACTACTACAGCATAATAGGGTACATTTGGGGTTATCGTAGGGAACAAGGGAATAAACATTCTGTCCAGGCGCCACAGAAGATGAGCCATCACTGCCTTCTTCGCTGCCTCCTCTGCCTCGCCAAGTGCGGAACGTGCTGGCGCAGGCAGCGGCCGAAGAACCATAGATATATACTATAGTAGTTTCCATTTTCTTTTCCATTCTCCCAATATAACTCCAATATACTATAATAGTTTGATCTTTTCCATTATCCCAATATAGAGCATTGCAATCTTGGAAGCAGCTGGGGTCGTAGGATCATGACTGCCAACTTGCATCGGGACTGCTATGCTTTGAGGTTACAATCTTGGCGAGTAGCTCAGTGAATGCGGGGAGTGCGTGCAAGATAAGGTTTGCACCCGAGTTAACGGAGCTTGTCTCTGACAGATAGATGCAGGATATGTGATGGGCAAACGCTGTTGAAACTGCTTTGCCTTACCTTGAACCTGAGGTTCAGACCTTGGACGTGCTTGGTCCTGACCCAAGGGTCGTGGTAGCTGGGAGCATGGGCCATGGACCCAGGGCTTGTGGGGCTTGCTCAGTTTTTGTAAGCTTCTCGGGATCTTTCGGGGTTGCGGCGCCAGCTTAGTTTCACAGAAGATGGCAAAACATGACAGTAGCGTTGTACAGCAACAGATACTAGACGGCCAAGCTTGTTGCAAAGAGGATGGGAGCACTGAGGTCTGGGTGCTGATGTTGGAGGGCCAGGTGCTCAGGAGTCGAATGGCGATGTAAGGCCAGCCGGTGAAGTTGAACTACTCCCAAGGTCAGACCTGGACCTGGTGCTCTGCTGCGATGTGGAGGTTGGCCCCTAGCTGGTAGGCTGAAGTAACAACAACTGAGAAATTTGCCAGCATGCCGTCATGCGATCCTTGTGTGATGCAGCATGCCGGCTTTAGAAATCATAGCATGGCGGGGAGTTTATTGCTAGGCGCTGCATTTGCATTTAATGAAGTTCCCGTTCACATGTCGGGAGGAAAGCCGCTTGAGCAGGTGAACCCGAAAACAGCTCTGGCTGCTGTTACGGAAGCTTTGGTGAAGGCCTTCTTACATCATGACCGGAGTTTCCATGACAGTGTGAGAGGCATGCTGAATTCTGACAAGTGATCAGAGATCCACTGCCTGATAGATTTCATTTGCTTTTTTTTATGGCAGGGGTTGGAATTCTTAAGATTGGCACGCAAAACTGCAAGCGCAACAAGCTATTTCAAGACCCACGGCATAGGGTTTAGTCCAAAAGTGAAAAGTCGACTGCGCGGCCTCATGGATAGTTTCGCAGATTAGTGCTTCTATGTGAGAAAGCCGACAGAGAGGGTCTCTGTGCCTCTACCCAAACTCTAGACTCTAGACTCTACTTGGAGTTTCATGGGACTTGGTAAAAACTTGTAACTGGTGGGGTTATAACTTATAACGTATAATCCGATTTTCATTTGGGTAACCCCATAACACCGTTTAGACCCTGCAAGTTTGCACCCGCTTCACATCTGGTGTAGATACGCGAAATGCTGAGCGGAGCAGCCTCCTTACTCGTCCTCCTTACTCGTGCTTTGAGCTATAGTCTAAACTACTTAAAGGCGGGCTGTTTTGCGCAATATATTACACCCCTTAAGGTTTAGCATTTAAGGTTTAGGGTCTAGGGTTTAAAAAGGGGGAATATATAGGGGATTATATAGTGGAGTATTATAAGTGTTATTAAGGGGGGGGGTTACTAGGAGCTTAGATAACGGCTCAATTGGCTGAGCAGGCGGGTGAAGCCGTGGACATCCTGCTATTGGAGCAGGCACCCAGTCTCTTTCAAAGGATGAGCGTCTAGATCCGGGGCTTTTTGATTATGTAGGGGTTATATAGGGCATGACTTAGAGCATCCCACATCCGCACCCCTCCCCAAAAGTGCGCTCCAACTTGGCTGCGTCTCAAAATGGGAACTCTTTCTGGCCTTGCATGCATTAAACTCCCCATTTCAAGGGCTTAAACAGAGATGGTCGTGAAGTTGGGTTTGGAATCCGTCAGCAACAAGCTGTGATGTGGCATGATAGGGCCGCCACAGCTATTAATGGGCATGCAAAGTCTGGTGAAGCCTGATGGTTGCGGTTTTTGGCCGGTCTTCGCGAAAGCACTAAGTTATTAAAAAGGAGCCAATAGAATATAAACACAAAATATTACAATCCAAGTTGTCCAGAACGGCTCTTGATTTTCAAAATCCTATCTAAATTTAAGTTACCGGCAATCCCCTGGAGTTTGACACAAAAAGCTCTATGCAATAGAAACCATCGCCGTATATCTTCAGGGTGCGAGTTGTACGATTAGTTTGAGAAGAGCCCTGTGCCTTGGGCAAGCAGGTTGTGGTTCCACTGCTTTCCTTCCGGCTGGGAGGCAGTTGGAAAGCTGCTCTTGCCATCATATGCAATGCAAAACCGTCCTCATCGTCATCACGAATCGTGAAGGGTTTTGAGTGGAGACATTTGAGAGTATTCCTTGGACTACCGTCGGCTTTGCATCAGGGCCATGGGCCTTGACAGGGGCTGGTGCAATCAGATTTGGATTTATTTCCCCTTGTTGGTCTATGTTAGACTGCCTTGTGTCGATCCCTTCTTACGTGAACCTTTCTGCTGCCTTAGTTAGCCTTCGTTCAGGCTATGAACGATCTGAGGAGGTAGAAGGTACAACGCAGCCACTTCAGACCGTGCAATGATGACGTGTTTCTTGGGAAGGTCTTGGGACAAGCATACGCGTGGACACACTATGACTAACCGGCCGTCGGAAGTCAGTCCCAGTAGAAACTTGCTTGTGCAGGTTGTGATCAATGACGTGTTTCTCAGAGAGACCTCCATAAAATCCCGCAGATGGTGTTTTTGAGCCTTGAGAGCATCTTGTTCAAAGCATGTAGATGTAGTTCCTGAGTTGCCAGGAGTGTGAGGAGGGTATTCTGAAACATGTGGGGTTGCTATAGTAGGCCTATGAGGTCTGCAACTTCCGGGCATGACTCCTTGATATTGTAGCCCACCTTTCAGGCCTTAGCGTTGACCTCACGCTGCGATTGGCCTCAGAGCTTGCTGTACAGCCTCTAGAACTTGATGAACATGGGTTGCTGTTGAGGAAATTAATCCAGGTTACCATAATATAGATGCACAGTAAGTAATAGTGTTTCCCGATCATGGTAAGTTAATGTAAGTTCCTCAACAACAGCCCACATGATGCTACCTGTATGGCTTGTCTTTGGCGAATGTTGTCCGCAAGCTTTTCATCATTTCTATTTTCTTCTACTCTTGCTACTACGGCTAGTACTATTTACTCTTACTATTACGATTACTAGTTCTCTCTATTACTATTACTGTTGCCTCTATTACTCTTGTACTTCCTCATTGCCATCATGTGACACGATCGTCTTTGCAAAGCCACCCACCCCCAAATCCTGACGGCATTTGCAACTCCTGTCCAAGAGGTAGCACGTTGGATACTAACAATCCTGCATGACCCTAAGTACTTGTACCTGCGAAGTATGATTATTTGGTATACTAAGGCCATGCAGCATTGTCAGTATCAACAGTATGCTGGGCAGAGTGCGCCAAGGGGTTACATAAAGACTACATTGTCGCATACCATTTAGGGTTCAAAGTTCATTCTGTGAAAGTGGCCTGGATGGATGACCTCGCGTTTTGCAAGGAACCAGATGTCCTCCATCCGTGACATCCTCCTGTTCCGCTATGCTTTGCCAAGAACTCAGCTCCCCTTTTTATGGAAAGGCTACTGTATCTGATGTTCTGGAGGGAAAGAAGGAACTTAACTAGGGATTACGTAGGGTTTAGGGATGTTACTACGCCAACAAAGTGGTCCACAAAAATGGATAATCACATACATGGAAGATCAAATGGACATGACATGGACACTAGGAGTATCTAGAGGCTACATGGGTCTCTATAGAATCACCACAATCAGCCCCCATACTCCATTTTTGTGAAGTACTGGAGCGGAGGTTGAACGTCCAGGCTGACTCAGACTCAGAAATCCTGCTGTGCCGTAAATGCAATGAAGGCCAACAAACACTCATATTATAGTGCACTCACATTTAGCGTGGGTCAAGTCTGCCATGTTCTTTCAGCTAAGCCCTCAACCCTAAACCTTTAACCCTGAGCCCTTAACCCAGTTGTAAGGGGTGCGGAAATCAGACTTTTCGCTGGGTGGCACCCATTTGTCTAGGAAGTTCTCACAATTCCTGGCTTGGGAGCTGAGATTGGCCGATTCTACTTTTGCTTGCACAGGATGGGGGGTTTAGGGTTTAGGGTTTGGGGTTTAGGGTTTAGGGCTTAGGGTTATTTATCTAATCCTATGGTATTATCCTCCCGGTTGAAGCGATGCAATGGTTTTGTGTATGCTTACCTTTCCCATTGGGAATTGGGGCTTGCTGGTATTTGTTGCCAAGGAGTCCATGGTGTTTCCATCCATGGGCAATTGCAACCAGTATAAATTGGACTTGTATTTTTGCGCGGAGCTCCCAACAGGAATCTCTAATAGTCGGAAGCTTCCTCCTCCTAAAGTTCCCTCTAGTACTAGAATTCATACAAGGATTATATAGTGGTTATATAGGGGTTATATTGGAATAATGGAAGAGAAAATGGAAACTATCATATTATAGGATTATATAAGGGTTATATGAGAATAATGGAAAAGAAAATGGAAATTTGTACTCCTAGGCGAACAGCTGGGCCGGAGCTCTCCTCCATGTTGCGGCTTGTGAAGTTCAAGCCCGAGGATGCCAAGGGCAGTTGTCATCCTTGAGTAATGTAGACTCTTGATTACTAAAAACCCTCCCCTTAATAGGGATTATACTAGGATCCTAATATTGAGGCCCTTAAAAGGAGGGGGTTTATAAATTAGCGGTCTACAATAGAGTTTAGGGTTCAGATAGAATGTGGGAAGTCTTGTGAGCAGCTTCCACCCCAAACTCGAGTATGCCTGTCGCGTAGCTACAACCTTCGATTTCTTGCCTCACTTTGGAAAAGTCCGAGATTAGCTACCTTAGATTCTTACCTCACCTTGGAAGGATCTGAGTTTAGCTCATCGGGAGAAATGCCTCATGTTTAGGGAGTGTCTTCGGAAGGTAAGGACAAGATTAGGAATTTTCATCGCGAAAAACATACGACAACTCTGCTTGTGCGGTTTGACTTCTGGATGCTGAGGAACATTCAAGCAACCTTAGAACAGGTTGTCTCATGAAATCATCACAGCCAATGCGCCACCTGCGCCGTTAATGCATGAAAATTCGTTCTGTGAATGCCTTTTCAAATGCTGTGCTCCGCATCCTAAGTTGCTCACGTTGGCCCACGGGCCTTCCCGGGAACTTCTGAGGATGTGGCTGAAAGCACGGCGAATCCCAGGTACCAAGCAAGGCGCATGCCTCACGGTTTCGTGCAGGAGTGTGGGTGGCCAGGCAATCTAGCTTGAGGGGGCCTTCAGAATGCTTGTGCAGAAGGTCTTAGCGCACAAGGTCTTTGAGAGAGGTAGACCAGATTGTGCAAGCATGATGTGTGCTCAGGTATGGCTGAAAAACGATTATGTGCCAAGTTTTGCATCAGGTAGTTCACCTCTCATGTCACAATTCCACACATGCCATGGAATGCGTGATTACCTTCAAAGGCGGATTTCCTACGGTTGTTTGGCTGCGCATGGCCATCCGCTTTTACCAGGAGCTGATCTGGCCTGAGCTGTGTTGAGAACCCTTCATTGCATTTGCCCCTCCCAGGGTCCAATATTCACAGTAACTCAGTTTGGAGTGGGCTTCAATAAATACTGCAGGCCCCATGTAGTGGCAACAGGGGCTCCATTGAGACCAGAGCTTCCAAGAAGGTGCATGGTTTGAACTCTTCCCTATCCCCAGAGCAGTTCTTTCTGCCTACTTCGTTCCACCATTGGTCTTAACTGATATTCTCCCCAGACTTGTGTTGGCGATACAACATGTGGGCCGGTTCCGTGAAGCATCCTACCACCACTATCTGCCAAATACTATTTGGATTCTTATGTAAGACGTTCAGGGACCGTCAGCCTTCAACTTTTTTCCTAAGCCTTGACGAAACCTTTATCCTAAGTCCTCAACCCAGAGCGCTAAACTTAACCTCCAGCCCTACACCCCTTCAACCCGGAAGCTATCAGGAGTCCAAGGGCAGCTCCAAAGCGCGGCGCGTGGCCCGGGATTGGCTGCGGCGCTTCATGGCGGCTGCCTCGGCAAATAGAATGGGAACTGGGTTTATATAGTAGTTGAAAGGGATACAGGTTTCCAAAAATTCGGGGTCCCCTTTTTTTGGGTTTTCTATGACAAATTAGCGTTTGCTTGGATTCGTGCGTGCTGTTGGGGCTCCTTTTTGATGGACACCCTATTATCTTCGATTGTATGGTATTCATTGCTCTGCCTTGGAAGGACCCCAGTTGAGCGAAAGCTGAGCTTCTGTCCGCGTGAGCATCTGCTGAGCACGCGTACACCACTGGCTCCCTTTTTCGTTGGTAGGTCGGTGGGTGGCAATGCCCCTCTGGCACAGAAGCCGGCTGAGGTGCTTGTTTTCTGTGGCCCGGGCTTTGTTCTCCGGGCTTCTACAATTAAATCTACACGAGCGGCACAGGGCCCTTTTCTAGACCCTTCAAACATTTGTGTCGCCTACTGAACGTTGAAAGCCCCAGCAGTGGTTTCTGCCTTGTGACAGCACTAACATTCCCGATCCCTGGCCACCAGCAACGAACAGCAAATCCTTGAACGCCTGTCGGCCGAACCCTCAGCGTGACCATGTGAGGAACGACAGCCTTGTCACTAGAAAGTCAGCGAAGCTCCGGGTCGTGTCCCAGGT
Source organism: Symbiodinium pilosum (assembly GCA_905231905.1). NCBI lineage: Eukaryota > Dinophyceae > Suessiales > Symbiodiniaceae > Symbiodinium > Symbiodinium pilosum. The sequence goes on along the minus strand of CAJNIZ010000436.1, from coordinate 72,997 downwards.
CTGGGCCTGGCAGGGGCTCCCAACAGGAGGTTCGTCAGAGCCACAGTTGGAGCCGGTGCTGCGGGTAGGTCAACACAGGTTGGGCTGGAGTTCAGAGTTCAGCAGTTGTAAAAACCCTAAGCCCATAATAATAACCATAAAGGCCATTCTTTTATCTACTTTTGGGGTCCACGTAGTAAGTTTGGCCTTCTGCAGCTGTTGCCTCCTGCCTTGGCCATTATCGGGTTTTTGAACGTTTGTGTTAGTTTCGGTTCCAAGGGGGCCGTCTGGCAGGGCAGCATAGGCCCAAACCCCACAGCCACAGGGTTGATGGAAGGGCATATCGGGTTAGAACATATAGAAGGGGAGCCCTTCCTGGACTTCAAACGATCATATGCCAATCTGAGCATGGTTTTTGCCCGGTAACGTATATGATGAAAATGCTGGATTGCGTATTTTCATACAGTACGACAAGACTGGGATAGGGAAACGACGGATGAGTTCAATCTAGTGGCGCAAGTTGTCGAGGCCTTTGGCGCTCTATGGCGAGCAGGACTCAACGCAGGGATGCTCCCTTGTCTCACTGGTGCTTGTGGGGAGTTGGGGAGGCAATAGAGGTACTATCATCATACTGCAGTCCAAAGGTATTTATGGATTGCGTTTCGGAATTTGGCTTCATGAGGTTGCTGTGTGAACTTTCATGTCCTCAAGGTCTTGAACTGGGACTGTGGGGCAAATCTATGGCCCGTTGCTTGTGTAGCATGACTGTTGCCGTCGAACGCAGGCTAACTACATCCTGGAAATTGCGGTAGTTTGGGAATCCTAAGGGTGTAGGATTTCCTCCGTCCACCGTATCTACACCCTAAAGTTTGAAGTTCGGAGGAGTACTACTCGGGCCGCTTAGCGGCCGGGGTGCCCGCAGGAACGCAGCGTCCTAAGTTTCCAAAAATTTCAGCCCAAAAATTCTGAGGTCTTTCTGCGACAAGTTTGTTTGGATTGTCCAATTTGCTGAGAAGCTTTAAGGTAGGCTTTTCCAGGTTCAAGGGCTCTTGGGGCCCTTCTTGGCGGGCGTAGTAGAGAGGCCGTAGGAAGATGTCTTGGTGTTGAGTTTCCAGGCTTCTGCTGTTCGTATGCGAGATGGTGACCTTTCTGGAGAAGTCACCTGCGCCAAGCGCAGTGGGAGAGGACCTGTAGCAGTGCAAGTGGGGCATTGTAGGACAGTGGTTGAATTTGGCTTTTTTTTTGGGTGTGTAGTACAAAGGCAGAGAGCGAACCATTTGATTCAGTCCTTGTGTACTGTTGGCCATGGGCTTGCAGACCCATTTTCTTGGAGGGATGCCCTGTCCTTCTGTCATGGAAGAAGCATGAACATTTTGCCTTAAGCGTGCTGATCGGAGATGTCCAATGCAGCGTTTCTTGTCCGAGCCCATGGAATCCTGCCACTGAAGCTCAACTGCAACTTTGCAGCCGTCGAGGCTCTCAAAGAAAGAGGTATGCATCAATCATCAATCCACTCCCAGACATCAGTTTGCAAGTTCAGATGCCCTCTCAACTAATATGAACCTATGGCGCAAACTCCAGAGTCCCGCCAAGGCTTCCGCAGAAAGACATAGCCGCAATTTCAAATCGGATGAGTGTGGATTCGCGCCATGCCAGGCAGCCACAGCCACCCAACCACCTTGAAGCCAGCTTCACACTTTGGGAGAACATATCACCATGCCGCCCTTTTGTACTGTAGTTGATCTCCGCTCAACCTTCTTCAAACCTTCATAAGGTCACATGTGCAGCCCTATTAGGTCGCATGCGCAGCCCCAACGCTTGCCCATTCAATCATGTTTTGCCCTTGTTCGAAGAGAAGATGCAGCAAATGCAATTTCACTGCAAAGGGCGTGCAGCAGAGTTCAACCTCTACAGCTAATCTTATGGAGTTCCAGTGGATACACAGTGTTCCTTGCAAAGTCTCTGATGCAGCTCAGCTATGGTAGCCGACTGGCCTGGACCCGTCTGGCAACTTGGGCTCATGTGAATATGTGCATGTAGACACCAGAAAAATGAGAATCTTGAAAACAGGGACCACCTCCGAAATGGTACCATCCTGAAGGGTCGACTACTTTTTGAGAATCCTTCCTCATAAGCAATGGTTCGGGCAGCCATGGTTTAGAAGCAGCTCCACAGAACTTGGTTAGCTTTACGCAAACCCGGGAACCCAACACCCGTACCATCCAATCCGGGGCCTTTTTGGAGCACGTGTTTTGGCGTGGGCTCGTGTGAGGCATTGGTGGGGGGCTTAATTCTGAAGAGGGTTTTCTCTGAAGATTGTCTAGTATATAGGGATTACTTAAGAAACTCTCCTGTTGAACAAGTTTCTCAAACTTATGGGCTCTTTTGTGGGCCTGTGTTGAGACATGGAGGTCGGCATGCATTGAGGTGGGATACAACTTTAGGCTTTTAGGGTCTTTGAGGGTGGTGGTTTCCTGAGGTTTCGCTTCAGGTTTCAGCGAGCATATGCCGGGGTTGACGACCCTGCCATCTCATGGTGTGTATGACTAGCATTGTTGTGTTTTTGTTTGTGTATGGGTGTATATATATATATGTATATATATATATACGTATAGATATCTATATATACACATGTATTTCAGATGTGTCAGCACATCTATAGCATACGCATATGCCCAAGCATACGCATATGCCCAAGCATAAAACCTTTCTGGAGTCGGTCGCAGCATGTCTGACTAGCAATATCTGAGGTGCTGCAGTGAGACAGAGATGCTTAAGACACGACAAGGCTTTAACTTGAACATCGAACGACAAGTATCCTTCCTAACTGCTCAGCCCTGAAAAGCTCGCATAGATCTGGCCAAAATTCAAGTTGTCGCCGTCTGGACATGGTGCACAGTCTTATCCCGGGGATGTCCTTGCAGCCATCACTTTGAACTGCTGGATGCACCCCTTGCCAGTGGCTACCGTTGAGACATGGTGGATCCAAAGCAGATTGCAGTGTAAGATCAGATGAAGCTCGATGTGCCCTAGGTTGGATGGAGGACATCTTACACCACTAAGGATCCACAAAATGATTCATTTCATGTATTTCTTAGCGCGCAGGATATATGAAGGTGAAAGGTTCCTCCACAAGCGGCACATCCCAGGCGAAGCTGCCCATCCTTGTTTATATTCTGTGGAAGCTGCCGCAGCTGCTGAGAAGATATTGGCCGCGAAGGTGCGTGGCAGAAGCAAGAGGATACGTAGTCGTGATGGTGGTCGTCGTCGTCGTCGTCGTCGTCGTCGTCGTAGGAGTAGTAGTAGTAGTAGTAGTAGTAGTAGTGATGACGCAGAAGTCCTGCTCATTTTGAGCGTGGAAGAGGTGGACCTTGTGCTATCCCGCTCCTGGATATATTCTTATTGTTCTTTTGCAAGCAAATGCTAACAGTCCAACGATTGCAACGAGACTTGATCGCGGTGGAAGGCTCACATCAAACTGGTCGGACCACTGCTTACGACTTTCTCATGGTGCCGATATTTGTAGCAACACTCCCCTTTGAGCACCGGTAGCACGGCCACGTGCAGAGAACGATTTCTTTCATGCATACCACAAAGAGCTCATTTTGAGGACTGTTTTTCAAACCCCAAGATCCTTTGCTGCTTTGTCATGTGGAGGCCAATAAAGTGGGACGAGAACCCTGCTTTCCTTAGCTGGTCAGCGGCAGCCCTGGCAGCTGCAATCCGAACCTAGACTTTTTTGTTGCTTTTGCTTCGTTAGGAACCGGGGAAGGGTCATATAGGGTTGTACTGGATCCATGTCCACATGGCCAACTAAGCTACAGCAAGTCTTGGCCACCGAACATTTAATTAGGTGTAGGGTCATAGAGAACAAGCTAATGTTGCCCTGGATAAGTTCATTCCCAGCGGATGCTATCCGCCTCGCGCACCTGGAGAGCAAGTTGCACCATCATCTAGGTATCTGCCAAAAGTAGAATCTCTATACTCCAGAGTAAAGGGATCCTCAACATGGAAACCTTTCACAAAGGAGCCAAGATTCTGGCACAGAACCATTTGCTGCTTCCAGCATCTTTTCCCAGTTGCAAGATCGAAACGCCATCAGCCTCAACCTGGGCGTGCTGTCAAGGGCTCTAGTTTTGAAGGCGGCCATGAGGAAAGTCGGCATTTTTCTGGACTCTCAATTAGATGTCCTTCAACTTTGAACCACTTTCCCATACATTCCTATACAATCCCGCGAGAGCTTTTCAGGGTGGAATCAGCCCCTTCACCGCGAAGTTTGTTCTTTACCTCTCTCTCCATCTCTCCTTCTCTTGCAATAAGCATCCTTCAATGAAAGTCGTCAGACTGCAACCTTCTGGCAGGAACGTCTTCGACCGGGTAGCTGTACCAAGGGCCTAAACCCTGTAAGGCCTAGACCCAACACGCCAAATTCCCACATCCCGCAACGTGAGGAAGACGAGAGCTGACTTCAACAGCTGTCGTCAAGGCCTTCATTCGGCGGATCAAGGAAGTTGATGTAACCCGTCGCCATTAGGACAGGATTAGAACGTTGCGTTGCTTCCCAGTCATGGGTGCTTTTGTGGGGATCCTTACTGGGGACCGCAGTTTAAGGGAGTAGAAAGGCTGACCCCGAAAGCCCTACCAGAAAAGCACACGCAGGCCCGACCCGAATGTTAGGGTCTAGGGGAGTGGGGTTTTAGGGCTTAGGAGGTTTAGGGGTTAGTACGGTTAGGGGCAATCTTGCGCGGAAGCCTCAACCCATACTCGCAATCGAACAACTCTCTAAACTACAGTTTCTTAATGTTTCCTACCTGGTTCAGCAAAGGTCCACCTCAATGCTCTGGTAGCAGAGCGCTTTGAAGCTGCGATTGCACAGGTGCTTGGTCCTGCGAGTTATCAATGATGGGGTATGTAGGGAGCAAGACCCAGGATCAAGGATCATGCTTCTGATGTTCTGGGCTTGATGTATGATAGTTGGGTCTGGGTTTGAAGCGTTTTGAGTGCAAGACGTAGAAGTTAAGGTGTATGGTTTAGGGACGATGTGTGCTGGCCTCAAGGCTAATCTGTTTGAGATGGAGAGATGTTACTGTCGGTGATGGATATTCAGAGAGTTCTGGATAAGCATTCTGTTTGAACGGCTGTGCGAGCGAGAAGGTGCCCATATCCAACATGACTGCTGTTGTCAGTTCTGTAAGCCTTCTTAGCCTTTGCAGAATGTCAGGTAGGTGTGCATTTTTGGGAATACGGACTAGAGGCGACTATTTGGGGAGACCATTATTCAAGACCTAGGGTCCTATGCTGACTGGTAATCATGCGGGAAGGCTTCTTGCCCAGAAAGCTGAGGCTGAGGCAGTGGACCAGCGGCTCCAGGCCAATGTGGCGGAGTCTCCAAGAAGGGTTGACCTAGACCTCCCAAATACCCACGATGATGCTTATGCGAAGTCAAACCAATGGGTACAAAGGCTGTGATTACGGGAGGTCTAGGGAAGGTTTAGGACGATTGTCGTCGGATCCGATCTTTTGCGCACTGTTTAGGCACAGCAGAGGGTTGAGGAGCCAAAGTTAGCGTGTCCCTGTGCGGTCTCCCCACTTGAGAGTTTTTGTTGCTGAGGCCGTACATAAGCTTAGGCAGGTACAGACTTCCTGTATTGATTTATGCTGACAGCTGGAAGGTAGCACTGTTGCCATCTTTGAGGTCTTGGCTTTGGCCAGGTTTTACAGCGGCACAAGGAACCTTGTGTCTTAATATTGAACTCGTTCTCTATACCCAAGTAGGATCCTGCCAAAACCACCCCTTAACACTCCTGATGCAAGAGACGCCAGGCCTTGCCAATTGGTCTTGTGGATTCGCAGCCGCCCTTTCTGGGCATCTTGCCAGGGATGAATGTTTTTTTTGCTAAATTATGCGACTTGCTTGTATTGAGGGTACATGCAGGAGCCTCATCTCGATAAATGCCCATATGCAGAAAGCTGAATGGCTAATCAGGAATTGAACGACGATTTGCCTAGTAGATAAGGGGGCCATGTCGCAATTTGCATCTACACTCTTCATGCTGCCGCAGGCCTCGCCACTCCCACCACCACTTACTGTTACTGCTCCTGATTGCTACTGCTATTGCTACTACTTCTGCCTCTGATGCTGCCTGTCTACTGCTACTGCGACTGCCTGTCTTCTGCCGCTGCCATGGCTACGACGACCGCGACGACCGCGATGACCACGACGACCACGACGACCACGACGACCACGACGACCACGACGACCACGCCGCCGCCATCACCGCCACCGCCTCTGCCACGGCCACCGCCACTGCCACTCCGACCGCCATCACCAGCACCACCACGACCACTACGACTGCGAGATGACCGTGACTAGAACGATGACTTCTATACTAGTTCTAGTTTTCGTTCTTAATGCTGCTGCTGCTTTCACATTTGCTGAGGTGTGCCTATCATCTTGAAGGAGGCCTTCGAGTATCCAGGCTTTCCTTACACCAACGGCCTGCTCTGTCGAAAGGGACGCTTGGCTGGATCCTTGAAGCTACAGGCAAAACAAAGGAGTTGCTCAAGACACTCCTTTGTAGCCTCCTGTCGATATGGAAAGTCATATTTCAGATGTCACTGAAAGTTTGTTGCTCCCACGAGACCTTGGGTGTCTAATGCTAAGCAGGCCCCGTTTCGGCTCAGACTTGCCTAGCCGTTGAATCAGGAAGTTTCTGGTTTGGTGAGTGCTTTGAGGCACCGATGCCTTGAGGCAGGAGGCCATGCCTGCAAGCTACAGTGTGAATCGTCTCATCGTGCTGACCCAGCCTTCCTAAACCACGTGCTAATGCCTCAGCCCCATGATCAGGTGCCCTAGCGAAATGCCTTGAACCCCGCAGCCCGCGTAAGCCCAAGGCCGTGTGGGCGAGAAGGCTGGGCCAGTAGTGCGTCGGATCGAGGCCGCATGCTGGAAGTCATCTCTTGCTCCTCTCTCCATGCGAAGTCTCTCCTGTATAGTGCACTCGTTGCCCGGTGGAAGTGTAGGATTGGGGAAAACAGATGATGTTTCACAGCATTCACGCCACATCCTGTTTACAAGCTCCAGAAGTGAGAGCTCTGTCTGCCTTTGCCCATTTACGCATACCTAGCATTCATTTCCGTGAAGCACCTTGAAGAGCAAAGCTTGAGCAAGGTGCATGAGATGAACAGTCTCTGTGTGCTTGCATGAACTTGTCGTGCAGTGTCTGCAGACAGATGCCGCGTAGGGGTGCTGGACACATGAAGTCTTAGAGAGACAGATGCCCGCAGTCAGCTGCAGTCAGCACTCTCTTGACAGTAGAGGCTGCTGGCTTCATCGTGCTGGGGACCGGCAACATCTCTGAGGCTGAGGGTAAACAATGAAAGACGTACTTGCGGTTTTGTCACTGTCAAGGTAGTTGGAGAAAATACAGTACTTCAAGACCTGCCATTTTTACCAGGGAGCCAAAGCGTGGTCACTTTGTCGACTGCAACTCCCCTGCTCCCACGAAGCCACGACTGCTTCTAGCACTCACTTAGTCCCGAAAAGGCAGCTAAACTTGATGTCAGACATCTACAAGTAGGATTTTTGAACTCCCATGGGTGTGGGGCAAGCAGCTATGCATGCCATATGCGCCGCTGGGCGCTGTTTGGCTGAATCCTTATACGGCTTTGGGTCCCATCCCGAGGCCTGCATGTGGATGGAGACATACAACCTGGTGCCGCTTGGGACAGAAACTTGAACCTCCAGAAACAGCGCAAAAAGGAGTGCTTCCGCTAGGAGTTCTGTTGGAAGTGGATATGAGTGGATTGGATTCTTTCAAGTTTTGCTGGCGCATGCCCTTGGAAGCTCATCTTTGCAAGCTTGTTTTATGCCGGCAAGTAGTTCTATCATCTGTTCCTGCTCTAGCGCATGAGGAACTGCCGCAAACTGAAGCGTGCGCACGCCCATGGTAGCGGGGTCTGTGGCCAGCCAGTCGATTGTCAACTAGCCATGGTACTTTCCCAAAATACGGGGACCCCAATATAGACCCCTTGTAATCCTTAATATGGGGACCCCTGAGAGGGTACGCCTAATTTTGGGAAACCCAGACATCATGCCATGATCCACCCACCTAATCCACCTACGAACCGTGTTTTAAACTTGCTGAACACCTCCGCAAAACCTGATCTCGGAGCTTCGATGCAAGTTTGGTTCTGAAATTGTAGCATATGCTTCTCCACATCCTCGCCTGAGAATTCCGAATCAAGTTTACAAGCCCACCTTGCCTATTGCCAAGGTATGGCCGCAGCAACAATCCGCACGGTTTGCATCCAGACGTTATTGGGCGCAAGTCTACAGAGCTTAATGGCCCTGAATGTAAGAAGAAACACCCCAGGAGCCAGTCGACAAGATATCAACTTGAAGCAACTTTGAAGTGTCAATCGCAAAGAGGCTTCAAAACTTGATATGACGGATTCGATGTCTCAGTCAGAACTGGAGATGTTGCATCCGCCTATGATGCTTGTTTTTGGTTTGAAATTCCACGTATGCCAGGAAGAGCAGTGGACGTCAGATCATTGCTACAAGTAGCACGACCCGTTGCGAGATTAGCATTCCCTTCACATGGCCTAGCTAAACGTGACTCCACGGCATGGGGCAACCCGGCCGTGCGAGTAGTGTTTATACTATACTATAATGTACTATAATTGACAATAAAATTATGCGATACACGTTTTATTCCTAATTCATGTACCAATTACTGGGCAGTCATTCATTCTGATTCAACCCTGACCCCCCCAATCCCCAAACATCCAGCAGAGAGCAGAACGCATCCTCATAGAGGTGCATGTTCTAAATGACCCTGAAGCCCTAAAGCCTAAACTCCCGGCCTTACAAGGGCGGCCCAGCTTGTACGGTTTCTTTTGTTTAGGCTTGCGGCTCCTGCCCGCATTCTCAGACGGAAAAAGGAGTGGTAAAACAGAAGAAAGCTCACACCCAGGCACCTCACCCCGGGCGGCTCCTCGGGCGGCACTGCCGGTCTGGTTGCGGCGCTGGGGTCCCCGGCAGCCCAGCCTGGGCAATTTAGGGAGGATGTGAGGTTGCCCAAAATTACGTAGGGTATACAGGAGGCTTACAAGGGTTGCAGTGGTTTATCAAATGGCAGTGCTGCAACATGTACCCTGTCCAACCCCGCGGAGGGAGACTCATAGCATCCCCCTATCACCCCTGGGGAATTCCAAAAGACCTTGAGGGCCCCTGACCAGGCTGTCCTATTTTGAGAGGCTCCAGATGACACACGGCTTGACCGACCAAACCTCCAGTCCCCTGAAAGTCTGGTGGGTAGCTGGATGAACGAGGATGCAATTGATCCAAACCCAAGAACAAGATTTAATCTCCTCAGGATTGTTGTGCATTCATGAGAGTCGGTATTCAATCTGACTACTACTTTTGGCAACTATGTTGACGCTCAGACTTAGGTTGGCCTCACGGCGGACATTGGAGGGTCCACTCGCATCCCTGCCCTGTTCAATGGGCTGCTCCCAGGCTATAAGCCAAGAGAATCATCTGGTACACTGTCTCCGTGCGTCTCTGTGCTGGCCACTGAGTAAACTGGTCAGACGTGCCAGTGTAGCTGTGTTCTTTGGGATGCATCTCAGCTGTGCGTTCACTCATCCAGGTTTGGGCACAAACCCACCGGCGGCATTTGTCCAAACACACGTACGCACCTAGACGAGTTCCATGCTGCTTCCTGGCATGCAAGCAACAGACTGGAAGACGAGATTTGGTTCTCAGACCATGTGGGCTCCAAGCAGTACGCTAAGGCTGTTTGCCGGATTTGCCAGCTGGGGATGGTCTGCCGCCACGCAGATGACATGCTGCCCATGCTGAAGATAATGTCCGGGCTTCCAGATGCCGATGAGGAGCATGTGCATGACCGGAGAAGTGGGAAGGCACTGCAAAGTCCCTAAATCGAAGCAATTTGCATGACAGGCACAGCTAGAAACTTCGCACCAAGAAGCGGTTCGTTTCATGCAGCCTGGGACATCCCGGGCTTCTCCGGACTCAACTATCCCACCCTTTGCACCCAAAGCTTCCCCTACACCAGCTGATCCTTCGAGGACCGGCTCGTCCACGAGTACCGCGAGCCACCACAATGGGCCCCCCCTTCCCTCACTGGCCTGCGGGTGCCGAGACTCAGACTTGGGAGTGCTTCAGGACAAGGTAACCTTTGTGGCCTTGAATCTGTGGGGTTCCCCCCATTTCATGGCTATGATGCTGCAAACTGCGTTGCTTCCTTGTGCACGAAAGTACAGTTCATCGGAGCTCCGAAGAAACAACCAAAGTCACAAGAACCCTGAACAAAAAGGCATGTGGTGCAACTTGTTTACATAAACATCAAGCCGTATCAGTCGGCGAGGCCTAAGGTGGAGAAGGGCAATGTACCCAGGTAAGAGTTTCTCAAGACATTCCTTATGTAGCCCTTAACAGGGACCCTGTCATCCCCTCATTATCACCATGTGTTTATAAGCTCCTAGGGGCCTTCCCTGTTGTGACACTTCCAGGTGGCATATCTGTGCTTCCGCGGCGGCTGGCCTTCGTCAGCTTCCTGGCCCTTGCACGTGCTAGCTGTCCTATGTGTGCATCCTATGTGGGGCCAGGCCAAAATCATGATCCCAATGCTGGGCCCCCATTTGTGTCATGCGCTGCATGTGATTTCTTCGCAAGTGCTTGGAACTTGCAGGGTCTTGCTGACAGCTAGTTTGCTGTGCTGTCCTTGCTGCTGAAGCTTCGGCCACTGCTGCCGCTGCCTGGCGCACTTTTCCCCATTGCAACTTTTTCCACACTATCCTTGCGATGCTGTTTTCCATCACTGAGGCTCTCGAGCTGCTGCTCTCTGGAATCTCTGACGCGCAGCGGATAGCTCTAGACTCTGCTGTGGAGGCGCTTCGCAAAGAGGCGGGTGCCACATAACATGGGAACAGCTCATGTTTTCAAGAGCAAAACTATTATGGCACGCGAGGCAAGAGTAAGAGGTGTAGGGGTACAGCCCCTACAGCCACCGCTTTGGCCAAGTCTCTGGCTAGAGGCGAAGAGCTTGCAAGGGAACATTCAATCTGACAGGGGTGCTTAACAGTTTCTGGAAGGATATATAGGTTTAGTGAAGGCTTTGCTGCCTGCAGCTGTTGCAGGTGTGGGAACGGACTAGGCTGGGAGAACGGGTCTCAAGGCGTGCAATGAGAAGGGTTTCGCTACCTTCGAAGAGGTTGCAGGCCCTTATGCATGTAGACCCCTGTGTATTCCACGTAAAGCCAGAAAAAGTATTGGTAGTTCGCGTTTGGGGAAGGAGGTGGCGGAAGGACATGCTTAGCTCCACAAGCCGACCATCAGACTTAGGAGTGTCTGTCATTTGGTGTAAGGGTTTAGGGGTTTTGGGGGGTTTTGGGGGGTTTTGGGGGGTTTTGGGGGGTTTTGGGGGGTTTAGGGTTTGGGGTCCAGGGTTTAGGTTTGGAATTTTGGAGCCTAAACCCCAAACCCAGATCCTGGAATCTTTTCCAGTGCCCCAATGATCTGCCAGGGCTGCGAGACGCAGGAGATGCTTGGCTTGAAGGGATCGACTTGCAGTTTCACTGCCTGGGGTTGTCTTACTGGTTCATGATAGGGCATAAGGGAATATATCAGCGTGATTCCGGGGATAGTGGTGAAGACAATGGAAACTGCTACATATCTGTTGGGGTTATAGTAGGGAATAAGGGAATATCTTATAGAGGGATTATACTGGGATTATATTCCTTCATTCCCTACTGGGAACCAGTAAGGAATATGGGGTAGCCCTCTAGAGTTGCCGGATGTTGCCGGCCTTTTTCTGGCTGTTTGACAGCGCAATTCATTGACTCAAGGTTTAGCATTGTGCGGTCCTGGGCCATGTGGAAAGTGAGATTTCACTGTGAAGTACCATGGTTGGCCACAAGTAGCTTCCAATTTTCTGCCCGTTTAACTTCAAATCTAACGCCTGCAACCGAGGGTATTTCTGGAAGACCTTGCCGTTGGCGAGTGGTTCGGATGATTTTTGGCTGGACTTCAGATCGTTGCAAGTTGTAAACCCCAAGCCCCTCCCTCCTTGTCAACCCGAGTTTCGGCACGTGCGCTAGCTCTCACACTTGCAGGCAGGACTCTGAACTCTGCGGTCTCCATACCCTGAATCTTTGACGGGGACACCATGGATGCACCAACTTAAAGTTCGACCGTGCTCTAAAAGGGCCTCAGTGCCAGGCTGGTCGACTCGAATACAAGCGGCTGGTGGTGCAGCCTTCCGGGAGGCTGCCGATGCTTCCACTCTTCATGTGAGCCGTTTTCTCAACTTGATGGGGTGGAGTGTGTCGTTCTAGCACTCTCGTGGACAAAGGTTTCCTTGGAGGGAGTTCTGTGCTGCAAGTCGGAAGCCTTTCAAGGTGCTATGCCAAAAGGGTCCCCTTTTCGGCGTCGGCGAACTTCTGCGCTGCTTGGCGGATCATCATGCTGCAGCGCTGATTGAACATCGTGACGACATCCAATGATTGACGCAAGATGCAGGAGAACTCTGATCAGTTCACGGCATGGCAAGGGACCTTGCTGAGCGTGCTTGGTACAAGGATTCTTCATAGACTTTCCTACACGTTCTGCCTGTTGCAGTAACTCTCCACGTCCCCAAACATGCGAGTCAAACCAGCCTTCACTTGTGGAGCGAAGCAATTCGTGGAAGAGAAGAGGTGCCACAAGCAAGCAATGGTGCTTCACTCCCCACCTGTCAGGCTACTGCATCGGGTGCTCGCCATTTACGTTTCCTGGCCTCATGCTCGCTTTCCTGGAGGCTGGCTGCCCAGCGCCCCAAAGCGCTTGCTTGACGGAGTTTGTCAGGGCCCAAACATATTGTAATCCGAGCTACAAGGACCCCGAGGAAGTATTCAGGATGAGGATGGAGAGCGTAGTTCCAACAACAAGACTGATGTCGATGATGGTAATCGAAATATTCCTATCAGCATGATTAAGCAGATGTCTCATCAACATGTCTTCCCAATGACTATGGAGGATGCGATTCAAGCTCTGGAGCCCCCCGTGGAGCTGGGTCCTCAGCACTTGCGTGCATCCTGAAACGATCTGCATCATCTTTCGTGAAGTCTCAATGTTTGACAACTTACTGGTTCTCAGAAGGGAATGAGGGAATATAATCGCTTATTATCCCGATTATATATATTTATTCCCCCATTCAGTACTGACCTTAAACCTTAACAGCTATATCATAAATTTCCTTCTTCCCTACTGGTGGTGGGGGTATAGTATAGTCGTGTTCTAGTATGTTACACAATATGGTGGTTGTTAAGGTGGTGGCTTGAGGCAAACCTCATCATGGGATAGCCTTCTGAGGGCTTATGGTTCAGGATGTGAAGTCGAGATGCCTGCTATGGCTGGGCTACTGGTTTGCTTGTACCCGAACAGCTCAGCAGATTGTTACAGGCTTTCCCTCACTGTAAGTTATTCTTCATCGAGTGCTTCTGCACTCCGCGAGAGTCCTGACAAGAAGCTTTGCAAACTAAATCAATCCTCACCCAATCCTTGTGCGTGTCAGGCAGCGCCTCAAGCGTGCTGCCGAGGCTGACGCATTCTAGCTGACGGTCTGGGTGTGTAGTCGGGCACCTATTTCAACAATTGTCGGAAGTAGGGACTCCTGGAATGCTAGATTGCCAGTCTTGCTAGGACAGCAAACCAGTATCCAAGCATGGGGCTGTTGCCGTTGCAGTTGTAGTCATCGCTGCAGTTGCATGAGGTCTGATTGGGCCAGAAGGTTTCACCTGCTCCCATGACTTTAGTTTTCCATGTCCATAGAACCCCCCCTATTTTTAGGAACTACCACTTCTTGCATTTGTTGCACGCAGAATTGGAATTCTGCCAGGCGGCCGTGACTTTAAGATTGCTGTCCTCCAATATCCTCCAATCCTGAACCCTTATCCCTGGCCCTGGGAATCCGCATTCTCGTGGCAGGTGGAGGCCAAACTACGAGAACTTCTGACGCGCTGTCAGGTGCAGATGTGCCAGCCTGTTGGATTTTAGGGTTCTTTTCTTGGCAGAACTTCCCCAGCACCGCGCAGACTTGCGATTTCGCGGAGGACTCCAAGGATCTCCAAGGGCTCATTCCTTTTCAATTGACCGATCTTATCAAAGCTCCTCTCCTCATGTGGAAGATGTAGCAAAGAACTTCCATTGTCATGGGTGTAGGGGGAGAGCTATCCAATTATATGAGGTTCAGACGAGTGAGTCACAACGGAAAGGCGTTTTGCAAGGTTTCTGCTGATGGAATTCCACCCTTTCGCTACTCCCCCCTGTACATGCTCGAATGAAGAGGTGCTGGTGATGCCGACGCTTCCCTGTGCCCCTCCCAGCTGTGCAGCCATATTTTCCTGAGGCAATGCAGCATGCAAGAGCCTGATCGTTTCTGCAATCATGGAAAACGATGCAGAAAAAACAATGGGAAATGAAAGGGTATTTCTCAATTTTGAGAAGCTATAAATGCCAGCCAAAACTGGGGCCCCGCCCCCTCAGTTTGGAGTGCAAGATGGCCAGGGCCGAGGCAGATCTCAGCAAAGGGCATCTTTGAGCACTGCTGTAAATGCATGTCATTCGGTGCAAACCTTTCTTCAAGCTCGCTCGCATGCCTAGATGCATGGCCAATAAGGCCATGGCTGCTTTCATGATGAGCTGGCTCTTCGAGTTTTCGATAGCTGCTTCACATCCGTGTGGCTGCTTGGACTGAATCAAGCTTCAAAGCCTGTGAGCGAACTTGCACCTCATCTGCAGTTGCCTGGCACTCAGAAGCCGCGCAGTGCCTTTGATCTACCACCATAATAGTAATATTAATAGTATGCATATTATTAACATTAATACTATTAATAGTAGTAATATTAATAACATTACCAATATATTGGCAAAAGGGCAGTATGGTTTGGAAGATAGGCCAATTGTTGGGTTCATGTGATAAGGAACGCCATGGAGTTCCCGGCCACAGCAGTGCCCATGGGGCTCGCCGCGGGCAAGCCTGTTGGGGTGCAGGTCGTCGCACTGCCAGGACGGATGCCATTTTGTAGACTTGAAACGTATGTCAGGTCCGGCATGGCTTGCAAGTCACGTTGCTCCTGTGTTTTGGCAAACATAGTTCAGGCAGTAAGCGGTTGGTGATAGTCTGATTTTGACAAGGCCCTTATTCTGTCTCAAAAGCATGCGTGGCAGAGCTTTACAGCCTAAATCATTGACATAGCTGAGGATGCTGCCAGGAACTCAGTCTGAGTGATTCCCGATGCCATTCCCTTAGAATCCGTATTTAACCATAGTTTGCTACATCCCAAACCCTATTCTAGTTAAATAGGCCACTAGCGTACCTTTGGTTGGCAAGGAATGCAGGAATGGTAGTCATTTTGTTTTTCCATTCGCTCAGTTCCCGGCTAACCACGCATGAGAAACCGTTAAACCCCGAAGCTTACATCTCCCAATGGGTTTAGGGTTGGCCCCAGTGTACATTTCATGTTCATGTTCTTTTCCATTTGGTTCGCTATTATTGGGGTAGTACTTCCCCAATCTCTATATAAGCCTATACAACCCTATATAAGAAGCTACAGTGCACCCTAAATTCCATCAACTCCATAAACCCTATACTATAAACCCTACAAACCCCAAAAACCCTATGAACCCTAAACCCCTGAACCCCATAAACCCTATAAACCCCATAATCCCTATAAACCCCAAACCCTAAAACCCTCAATCCTAAAAACCCTGAACCCTAAACCTTGGGTGGCAGCGTGCAAGGCAAAGACGAGCTTACCTTGACGGTCGCCTCGCTGCTGGCCAAGTCTGGTGCTGCTCTGTGCATCCCGCCGGGCACATGCCCCGCTGCCTAAGGATATAGGATCCATATAGGGTTATCTAGGGTTATCTAGGGTTATATAGGATTATCTAGGGTTATATAGGGTTTTATAGGATCCATATAGGGTTATGTAGGGGAAATACGGGGTTATGTAGGGGCTACATAGGGGGTATGTAGGGATAGTATAGGGTTATGTAGAGGTTATATTGGATTTGTAGGGTCATATAGGCGTATTATCCCAATAATGTCAAACTCAAAGTGAAAGAACATGGAAAATGACATGGAAACTAGGGTTTAAAGAGAGATCTAGGGTCAAGGGGAATTCCTACCCTTGGTTAGCAGGGAATGAAGGATTCCCAGAGAAAATGGACACTGCTCTATTAAGCAGGGATTGTATGGTGACTACTACCTTCATTCATTGCTAACAAGAGGTCGGAAGTTGGCAGATGTCAGTTGAATGTGCAAAACATGATTTTCACGTGGCAATTTCTGAGGGCCTTGAGGGATGGGCCTGAAGAAAGCAACCAGCAGCGCAGTGGATTTGCTTTCCTTCTTTCTGCTTGCACCTCATTTGCCCTGAAGTTGATATCAGATCAAGCCAACCTCTGTCGGAAGAGAAGCCTTACCAATGAGTTCATAGCATCATGAGAGACAGCATGGGCTCTATCACGCTGTTGAGGGCAGGGGAGTGCAACAAGAGCTCAAGTTTGGGCGCGTAGAATCGGCCAATCGGCTGTATTGTCAACACTAGCCGACATCTGATGGACCTTGCTTCCTGGCAGAACAAACCTGATTGGCGTGAATGTTATCATGCAAAGCTGAGGCTGCTTGCGCAATTGTTCTGCTTTCCCTAGGCATTCCTTCCAGAATTCACTGTTAGGTGGCTGGCTCTCGACGTCTACTCGAACACAACAGCTGTATATCGTTCATGTTTGCTTGGTGAAGCAGGCTTTCCAGTCGTTGATCCTTCTGCTCAAGAGCGAGAAGAGCTCCACCACCCTCTAAATTCGAGGGCCCCCTGCCAACCCACGGAGTTGAAACAGGATTTGACTCGTTGAGTCCTTGAACAAGATTCAGTTATACTGTGATCCTTGATGCTCAGTCCAAGCCTCAGCGTGCGCGTGAACGTGCATCCCCAGCCACAAGAACCTACTTCTACTGCTTCCTTGGAAAAAGCTGCTTCCTTGTGTGGCAGCCATGGCGGTCGCCTTTGAGATTCAGACACCTCGAGTCAGTTGCTTACGCTCCAAGCGATGTGCAGGTTTAGATTGCATGACAGATTTCAAGATCAAGCTTGGGAGACATGTCGCTGAAGGCTAGGGCGTGTGTGTATGTATCAGCGCTGGAAGCAAGTAGGGCCAGAGTTGCATCTTGCGCGTGCTACCAACCTCCGGTGTCGATCAGCCATTTTGGCACTGAAGCATCCGCAGAAGCTGCGAAAGCACTCCACGCATCTGCCATGGGCCGTTCACAGCCCCTCAAAGTCATGAAGAAGCTGAAAAAGGTGCAAGCGATCAGTGAGCGCACCGGGAAGCCGAAGATCGTTCGACAAGACCGAGGTCGCATCTTGGCGTCAGTTGGAGTCCGGATCAAGGCAAGTTGACTGTTGAAATAGCTCGTTGTTTCACAACTGGTCTTCTTGAGGTCTGGCTGCGATCAAGGCATCAAAGATGACCAAAGCAGAGTGGCTCCGCTACCAGACCGCAAAGTACAAGGAAGCCTGGCCAAAGCCCGACTATATGTTCGAGCCACGCAAGGAGGGCCTTGCTCCTCGGCAGTGAACTAAAAGCTGAACTCTCACGGCTCCGAAGTTCAAGCTCCAGACCTCATGGCCCGGAACCCCACGAGAACCTTCAGGGCTGCGTATTAAGTAGCCTGCAACGGAAGGGCTGGGTGATCTGAGGTGCGCGACGGTGGCGAGGGGGCATACAGGTGGCAAACGTTTGAATTGGTCACACGCTGGACGTCCGAGACAAAGCTCGAGTATCGTCCCCACGCCAAGGCAGGCTTCAGTCGGTTCGGTTTTTGGGCTTGGCTTGAAAAGGGTTTGGATCTGGCAGCGCGGTATCCAGAAGGTTGGAATTGGGTCTAGAGCTCTGTTTCGGGTGCCATCGTTTAACCCCTCGCATGCTGGGGTCTCTAGAGCATGTGATATTTGGCCTCCTTAGGTGAACATTGAGGAAGGAGAGGGGGCAGGCTTTCCCACTACCAGGCCTTGAATGTAGGGGAGCGCTGCCAGACCGCCAAACAAAATGACCTTGAAGCCTGGGGCTTCTGGAATTCCTGTGCGTATGAAGCAGATGCATGCTTCAGTTTCTAGTCAATTGGGCGGTTCCCTTCCCATCTTCCTTAGTTCCCATCCGCAAGTGCGATTGATTCGACTCTGTTTCCCGCAAAGGCTCCTGGATCCAAGAGCCACGTGCGCTACGAGCGCTACTCCAAGGCCAAGACAGTTGGCCAGTCCCTGGCGCTCGGAGCCTACCCGATCGATTGGATTTACGACTATGAGCACGGCTTTATTAAGGCCGGGCTCCATGTCATTGAAGCTGTCTTGATTGTCATGAATGAATGCAACCTAGAATCTAGAAGTGACATGTCTTCCACATTGTCCGATCAAAGGTGCTATTTTCAGTATTCTTGTTACTGCTAGTATTATTGTCATTACTACTATTGTGCATAATTGCCATCATCAGCTCTGGGATGAGTTATCTTTGCAGCCTTCCTTGAAGGTCACTGGTGGGAAGATTCGAGATGAGCCGATTGACAGGTGGGGGTGCATCAGTTAATGATAAAAGTCGTAGAAATCATACATGTCATAAGAAGAATAAGAGTAATAGTAACAGTTTTCTTGATGCAGTTTCCATGAACTGTAAAAGCGGCACGGAAGAAAACGATCATGTACATTGGGCGATAGAATTGATAAACGTCTTCTTTCAATTTCAGCACGATAACTTTAGACTCGATTCCATTCTGCGCACACAATTCACTGACTTTACTTGCTAGCCAGGCGCAAGTAAGACTTCGAGAAGAGTTGGGTACATCGACTTGAGATAATACACAGTCTTCTGAACCGTCCTTAGGTAACCAGATATGGATATGCATGAATTCTCCCAGATAATCCAGATATTCGGCTGATGATAGCACGTGTCTTAAGCAGAGTCGAGTCACTTGGAGACAAATTTCCTGGTTCAACGAGCCGGTGCTTGGCAAACGAGGCCCCTTCCCGACAGGAAGCGGTAGTTCCGTGTAATGCATTCCTAGCACTGTTCCAGTACTACTCGGTACTTCAAGGAGCTGCTTGAATCTAAACATCTTCAACCGACAAAGCAGATTAGCAAGCAATAACGTGATCAGCGATAGGAGTTCATCATTTGGTTTGCAGCCCCTAGGTCGAAGGTTGAGCATGACGACCAGCTCACCGCGGTGGACAATGCCTTGGAATCCTGGTTCATCAGAGAGCTTTGCCGCAGGTGTGCCCCGATCAGCATTCGAGTTTGTTTCTCTTCCGACCTCGAGCAATAAAGGGAGCTTGGGTTGATTTTAGCAAAGGCAAGCTGGAGCGATGGCAGCTGACCCTTGAGAAAGGATGCACGGAGAGTGTGTTCGTCAGGCAGGGTCGGGCTAAATACGCTGAAAGCTTTAGCCGATTGAACATAAACATGTTTAGATATGTTTGGCGGATCCGATTTTTCAAAGCTTCCTGGGAGGCTTGGAAGGGACATCTTCAAACGCCTCGGGTTAAAACGGTTTGCGCACTTTCTTTGCCCCAAGCTTGTCGCAAGGGCCCACCGACTGGTCGCCAACCGCAAGGCGGATGAGATCTTGAAGAAGGCCGCCAAGCAGCGACGTGCTGTGTCCTCTGAAGAGGTCACGGACATCTTGAAAGCCTGGAGCTTCTCAAAGAACCCTTTCAGGGTGAACGTCATGCCAGAAGGGCAGAAGTTCGTGAAGAGCGACACCCTGGGCCTGCTGAGAGATCGAGGCGGCAGCTGGCTCAGGAGCAATTCCATTTTTTTCTGAAATCTGTTTTTGTGTTGTTACTTTTTCGGGCTTATCAAATTTCAACTCGCTGACTTAATCTCAAACCCACGCGTATGGCTGCCCGCATATGTCTGCCATACCTGAGTAAGGCAGACTGATCGTGACCAGGCCTGCGCGCGAGTATCCGAACGTGGCCAAGCTGATCGCCGCTTTGCAATTGTGCCAAGACATTTTGCATGCGTAGGGGTCCTTAATCCAAGTATAGCAGGAAGGTGTGAAGTCAAACAGCGTGGCAGCAATTACTTAGGCCCGCTGGTTGCATGGCAAGCTGCCGAAGCAAGCCAAGCAGTTCAAGTTCACGAGTTTGAATCTGAACTGCAACTACGCTGCTCGCCGCCACCGAGACTGGGCTGCACATGTACTTTCCAGCACAGTTAGGTTCCTACAGCACCCACCGACAGGGCCAAGACATCAGCAAGCACTGCAACATGATGGGTCAAGGATGCTTCACCTGCAGGATTTGGACTCACATGTAACAAACATAGTGCATCCGAAAGGCTTGTGCTTTACGCTTGAATTTGAAGAGTGTAGGGCTTGAGCTTTTGGGGTTGAGGCTACATTGGCTGTCATTGTCGTGGCATAGGTCTTGCAATTGAGTTTGAGGTGCTCTCCTCTCTTTTTCCCAAGTTTGCTCCACAGCGGGTCTCAGCCCAGCGAAGATAAGGTCATATTGCAATCCTCAGGAAAAGCTACCCCGGACGCAGCAAACTGCCACACTCTTCAGGATGACCAAAAAACAGCCCAGGAGACGGCAACAACTTCGGGCCCAGCATGATCAAGGCCTTCGGAGAGTTCACCGGGGGCGAGCTCTCCGTTTGGCCTGAGGATGACAAGAGTGGGAACTTGAAGTCCCTGCCCGAGAACAAGAAGCTCACGCTGGACATCTCCAAGAACCTGGCCCTGTTCAATGGCAACACTGCACACGAGGTTGCGGACTTCGAGGGAAATCGATTCTCCGTGGTGTACTTTACAGCCGGCTGCCACTCGAAGATGCCAGACGATGTCCGTCAGCAGCTCAAGGAGCTTGACTTCATGCTGCCGAAGACGACGGAGAAGCGCTACAGCGTGCTCAGAGCGCCAACTGGTTACTTCTCGAAGGTTTCCAAGGCCAAAGGGCCAGCGGTCATGAGCTGGCGCGTGAAGTAGGAACGGGGAATCCTTCTGTGTAGCTTGCCTGGTAGATCGCAAAGGGCCCGATGCAGCCTCTGCAGGGCGACGTTCCAACTGAGACCCGGCGCTGGGTCCATTTCCTTGCTAGCAATTGCCCTCCTGCATAGCTTTGGTCCAAGAGCCTGCCGAGATACGCTGTCTACAGCACCATAGCACCTTGCATCAAGCTCCATCAAACTGCTTCGGGGTCTCAGTATCTGGCGGGGAACAGGCCAACGGCAGAAAGGGTTCAGGAGCACCACTGGGTGTCTCGTGCTCGGATTTTGCCAAGTGAGGAAAGAGGCGAGCAGTATAGGGTTGGTCGTCAC
This sequence comes from Symbiodinium pilosum, assembly GCA_905231905.1. NCBI lineage: Eukaryota > Dinophyceae > Suessiales > Symbiodiniaceae > Symbiodinium > Symbiodinium pilosum. The sequence goes on along the minus strand of CAJNIZ010000436.1, from coordinate 51,630 downwards.
CTTATGAAAAGGCATTTAGCAATCCCATCTAGCCCCCCCCCCCCCAACCTAGTTTCCGTTTCATTTTCAATTTTCGTTTCCGTTTGATTCTCAATTTCCGGCAGCAGTCCCATGTAGCCACTCTAATAGGCCTTGCAAGCATGCCTCTTGCCGCGAGAGGCTCTTCATGGCGCCTGCGCTACTTGCGCTGCTCTCCGTCACCTTACCTGAACTTGATTATGCCAGCATCACGTCAGCGGCAGCACCATCGCCATTTTCATCCAAGCCGCAGCGTCAGCATCATATGTAAGCTTGTCATCATGTTCAGCAGCATTGTTATTGACCCTAGCCTGATTGTCACTCTCATTGTTGTTGTCCTCTATGACTTCATCTTCAGAATTTTGGCTCTGAAGATAATCAACTACGACATCTTTTGCGTTGATGGAACCATGCGTATGGCTTCATCCACCTATCCCAAGGCCCTCAGGTGGTAGTGAATCAGCCATCGCTACTTAGCTCAATGTCATGCCACCATCATGGAAGCATCAACCTCAACATGAGAATGCTTGTCGCTGCTAGCATCACCCCTTCGAACGCTCTTTGCTTCAGGATCAGGCCTGCATGAAGATTGGCATTTTATTGGATATCCTCATCGCCAGCATTGGTATAATGAAAGAGCAGTTTCAACCTCAGCACAATGCGTTCGTTGTCCTCATCGCCACCTCATCCTCCAGCTCGGCCTCACCTGAATCCTCATCATCAGCATCGTCACAGCTGGATAGCGCCAATCATTTCCATCAACATGTTGTTGCATTTTCTACATCGCGGGCGTCATCTTATGCAGAGTTTTCTTTCGGATGTTGCCTCGTATCATTCTTATCTCCGTCCTGCTCCTCATTCCACGTTAGCAGTTGGCATTTTTCATCTCACCATCATCACCACCGATCATATATCCGGCCATTCCCCCATCCATCATCCAGATCTTCAGACTGCGCTTTTGCATGCCAGCGGCCATCAACCATTTCGTCCTGCCATACGCTCGCAAAACATCATGAAGCTGCATCTTTGCTTATGTGCCCTTTCGCTTGCCATTGGAAGCCCTAAACCGTGTAGACCTTAAACAATATATCCCCTATATATCCCCTATTATAATGTCAATTTTCTTTTCCATTATCCCAATATTACCCCAATATATCCCCTATAATCCCTATAAAACCCCTATATAATCCCTATAGTTTCCATTTTCTTTTCCATTATCCCAATATAATCCCTATACAACGTTGCATCTGATGCCAAGGTGCAGGGCGGAATTCCTCTTACCAACCAGTGACTGGCTGGCTTGCCCTGAAGCTACATAGAAGTAGGAAGATTTATAGGGGGTTATGTAGTGGTATATAGGGGGATAATGGACCAGAACATGGAAACTACTTTGGTCTGGGGTTTAGGATTATCCAGGGGTTATTTAGGCATATTTAGGATATTTTTTATCGATAGAAAGAAAGCCGGGACTATTATGTAGGGTTAGGGGTCTAAGGTCCTAGGGTTTAGGGTTTAGGGAAGAACAGGGAAGCATGGGGAAGCATCATGAAGGTCATTTAGCACATTCTGAACTTCTAAACTGGAACAAAGGACAGGGCAAGGGCAGGCTGGTGAGCCTCGTAGAATTTGGCAGTTTCCTCAAATAGGGGCACCCCTACCTCAACAATATTATAATCCTACCTAGAGTGACCCCAAAAAAGGTTGTCCCAATTTGGGAAACCTCCATCTTGCCTGACTTCATTGCTGGGACTCAATCCAATGTCGAATCCCAGCTTAAGTTTTGTGCTCACCTTGCCTTCAACAGCTGGTGTATGGCAGCACCTACTTGCTGCGACGATTTGAGCGTGCCAGCGAAGTCTGCGAGACAGTTTGTACGCCAGCCATTTGCATTCTGGCGGTGGGCTTCCTCTGAATTTGGTGACTGCCCGCCACTCAAAACGCGAGAAACGGACTTCATTCACGATGTGTCCACGATAGACAATGCCTTTGCACGGACCATGTTCTTAACTTGTGACACCCCACTCGCTGTTGCACCAGCAAGCTTTTGCACGATCACTGGCTGAAGATCGCATCAGGACTTCGATGATGCTGAAGAGCATCTACACCTTTGTCAAGCAGGTGCCTGACATCAATTTCAGGGCTGAGGGCTGAAGTTCTTCCCCACGTGTTAGTCCTTTTCTAGCCCTGATGAACAGGACAAGAATGACCAGGGCACCAGGACAAAGCGTATTCCAGCATAGCAGATGGTGGGGATGTCTGCGGCATTCGTCTAAGAGTTTTTTGTAATCAAGAACAGCAACCTCCTGATCCCTAAAGTAAAGCATGCCACATAGATAGACATTTTGAGCTACCATGGTGTGGATTTTGTTAGGTTGGTAGAAAATTGGTAGTCGTATTTGGGTTACCATTGTAGAAGAAGTGACTACACCACTTTCCACCTTTCCGGACATTCATTTAGGCAAGCTGTCGCTGAAGAGGTTCAGAATCCTTTCCAGCAACACACCTCGCCTAGACCCGCGTATAGTGGACCATCGTTTCGCAGCCACAGCAGGAGTTGCCATTCAGGGGACACAGGAACGGGGGATGTCACGACCAGGTAGTACAAATACAGTAGACGAAGAATATCAACTCACCATTGTTCCATTAGGCAGGCGAAGCCAATCAGAGCAGATTTCTGATCTTGGAACAACTTGATGCCCATGACTACAAGACAAGTAGAAGAATGCCAAGGTGTCAGGCAACATGTGTTGCTTTTGCAGACTATGATGGTGTCCCACATTTCAGGGCAGCTGGAAGCGGAAAGGGCCACATCTTGTAAATGCTCAGCTATGCCGAGTTGCCTACAAATAAATCAAGAGAAAGCCACATGAACACATCCTGTAGAACGCCCCAAAGGCCCAAGTTGCGCAGAGCAACTCACGAGAAGATCACGTGAACGCACCTTATAGGAAGCTCGCAGGACCCGCTTGGCCTACAACAATTCAAGAGAAAATTGCATGAAGACATCCCATTGGAAAACCAAATGAGATCCAGTTTTACTATCCCGCAACTGTGGTTGCAGTTGTGCCATCCTCCTTTTTGGGTGTGCTATCCCCTTTTATTGGCCCTCTGAGTTGCAGTATCCACTGAGTTCGTCGTGGTATCCACCACCGCGTTGTACTATCCCTTACCCCAAGTCCAGATCGTTGGCACAGCTTGAGCGTCTGCATTTTTTTGAAACCAGCTTCTGCATCTTACCGTCGTACTAACGCCATTTTGATGATTCTTCATTTTCTTCTTCTGCAGCTTGTTGAGGTTAGGTAGAG
>CAJNIZ010000436.1:1939-48207 GCA_905231905.1 Symbiodinium pilosum | reverse complement strand
TGTTTTTATTTATTTGCGCTTCTAACTAATTTCCATTTGCTTTGCTTCTGGTTCATTATTGGTGGTGCTAAGCGGGGCAGCTCTGGCTAGCTATCATCGTTGCTTCACAGCAGTATGGAGTGATGGGTCAGAAGTGCCCGCTATGCTCAGAGCACGCTCGAGCTGCGTTCAATTCAATTTCCATTTGATTCTCCATTATTGGGGTAATCCTATAGTAGTTTCCATTTGATTTTCCATTATCCAATATTACCCCAATATAACTCCATATAACCCTAATATTACCTTTATCCCAATATATACACAATATAACCCCTATATAACCCCTCATGTTTCCCTAAACCTTATTATTCCGGGCCCCCACTAAACCCTAAACCCTAAACCCTAAACCCCGCCTTGCATCTTCGGACTCGGCAGGCTCATGGAGCAAGGGCTGGGCGCTCTTTTTCGTGAAGGCTTCGGGGGAAGGCGGGGTGCGGGGAGTTTACCAAGATGATGGCTGCCTTCTCTGGGGATCCTGGGGATATGCACGTGGGGCATGTAGATAAAATCGAATCCCGTTTTTGCCGGGCTTAGGGCTGAGGGTTCGCAAACGAAAGGTTCCAGTGATGAGGATCTCTGTATCTGTTCCAGGAATCCAACTTTGAGAAGGGTTCTTCATGCCCCTATTACATAAAACCCTGCATATGCCATGGTAGTGCCTAGGTAGTCCCCATATACTTGGTTGTTGTTAAGGAACTTGGTAAAGAATAGGGTTTCTTTACTATGGCAACTGAATTCAAGTTCCTTTACAGCAGCCCAACACATATTACAAGGGACCCCATTCAAGGTCCTTCAACAAAATCCTTGGAATGGGTTTAGGGTTTAATGTAGACCTGTAATTAATAGCCCCCCCTCCCCTTAGTAGGGATGATAACAGCGATCCTAGTGTCGAGGCCCTTAAAAGGAGGGGCATTTCTTCTTAATCAGGGGTCCGCATTAGGGTTTCAGGATTTAGGCCTTGGAATGCTGATCCACAGCCATTGCGGCCGAAAACAGCTTGGTGGGTCAAAACCTTCGCTCGTACTCTTTGCATCCAAGGCCTGTGCCTCAGATGCCAGTGAAAAAGCTTCCAGATCTTGTAGTGTTTTCAAGGGGGTACTGTAGTTCTTCGGATTTAGGTTGCGATTACATCTTTCTTTTGGGCATAGTGTTTCATGAGTGGGTTCAGCCACCATAGAGATTACCCAGATGAAGCACGCGGTACCCCGGATGCCTGAAGCACGTACCATGCTGTACGCAGCCTACATTCATGACGATTGCCTCGTCCATGGTTGGAAGAATGTGTGCTGATCCCACAGTATTGGGGCATGCCATGGAGAAATACAGACCCCTGACCTGTCCTCCAGTTGTCAACGGCAGGATTTAGTTACTCTGACCAGTCGCCAGCGCTAGCTTGCAGTATGGTTGTTTTTTTGCAATGCGACCCTCCATAACATCCTTAATTGGGAGCCCAAAGCTCCCTTAACACTCCCTAAATATTTCTGGGTCCCAGAGCCCCTTGTTGTAACAACCCCCCATCTGGCGCCGCTGTAGTAGTTACAGAGGCCTGAGAAGTCATTTAAACAGCTATAAAAGACTTCAGAATGCTCACGTACTTCCATAGACTTAGTGAGGTTTGGGGGGTAGCTTGCCTATACAAGCCTGCATTTTTTAAACCTAAAACCACGCCGACGGCCTAAGCCCTCCAAAGCCTGTAAGCTCCCCAAACCAGACTGCTTCAACCTCAACCCGCCAACACCCCCAACCCCGAAGTATCCCCCTAACCCAAGCCCTCGTCCTATGACTTTTCTTACTGGGGGTTAGGAGGAAATAAGGCAATACTATTTGATATAATCCCGTATTCCCTTCTAACCCTAACCCTAAACCTAAACTATATTATACATACATCTAATATCCCCTTATTCCCTACCGAGCCAGTGAGCTTTGTCTCCAAGGCCATGGCAGCCTTTGTGGCAGTTTCCGGCTCAGCCCCCAACACTGCGCTGCGTGGAGCACTGCACACGGCACCCCAGGCGGGTAGGGATTAGGGATTAGGGTTTAGGGCTCAGGGTTTAGGGTTCAGGGTTCAGGGTTTAGGGTCCAGGGTTCAGGCTTCAGGGTTTAGGGTTTAGGGTTACTGGGGGTTAGTAGGGAACAAGGGAAGATATTAAGTAGGGTTTATTATACCGGGATTGTATTTCCTTTTTTCCCTGCTACACACCATTAAGGTTGGGTTTAGTGTTTCAGGGTAGTTTAGGGTTTCATCATGGGAGAACAGAAGAATACACAGGGGATCATCTTGACTCAGAAGTGGAATTAGGGGTTCCAGAAAAATGTGCTGTAACTTTTTCTCTTTTTTCTATCAAAACAGTTGATTTCAGGGTAGCATAGGATTTCAAGCCAGTTTCGGGTTTCAAGGCAGCTTTTAGGTTTTTAGGGTTTTGGGAGCGGGGTAGTTTCGAATTTAGGGAGTGTCGAGGAAGTACAGCAATCCCAGGAAAAAGTTCGGCTCTACCAGCCAACGCTTTCTATCTCATCCCTGCTATCCCCGAAATGAACCAATAGTTGATCATAATTTTGGAGTCGCTATAGACGTCTCCTAATCTTGTAATCTTGAGAAGCGAGCCTCCATAGGATCTGGCGCAGGTGCGATGAGCCCTTCATTGTTATCTCTGCAGCTTCCGCAGAATCCATATTCCATATTCTGCAAGCTCTCGTAAACCTCTTGACAGTCAGCCTGGAACAGGGACCCTTACAGATAATGGAAGAAATCCTGCATCACTGCATGCTCCTTACCTCCTGGGAGTAGCAGTGGTTACTACAGCTATCCTAAACTCTACTAAGTAGGCTTTGGGTTTAGGGTTGAGGGTTTAGGGGTACAGGAAAACTGGGGATTGCAAGGACAGATCAGGGTTAGAAGTTGCAAGGACAGATCAGGGTTAGAAGTAGGGTAGCTACAATTGGGACAATTCGCAAGTTTACTTGGTGTACGAATAGCATTTAAAAAGGTAGAGTTCTGAATGATGATCAATATTTTCCCTTGCCATCCTTATATTGTTGGATTCTGATCTACATTGCATCAAAACTATCCTAATCAAATAAGCTTCTACAGTACATTGGCCACGCACCTCCAAATGATTCAGTAACCTCTACGCTGGGCAAATTCTCATGACCCCACCCCAACTAACCTTAAATGGTGGTTTACATGGAATATGATCCCAGATATATATATATATCTCTATATATATATAGACATATATATATATATATACACATCTATGTATATATATATATATCTATATATATAATTTCAGCTAGTGAAATTTAGATAAATACCAGTCCCTGAGGTACCGGCTCCATCGGCTCCTGCAGCTTCCTTGGCAGCAACTTGGCAAGATCTTGAGCTCCAGGTAGGGAACATCCAATTTACTGGGTTGCTGTTAAGGAACTTAAATTAAGTTACCATAATGGGTATATATAGTAAATATTAGAGTTCCCCCAATATGGTAACTTATTTTATGTTCCTTAACAGCAACCCAGTTTATGGGTAGTATCTTGCAGTTTAATGCCACAAAAGGCAAATACCGTCCTAAATAGCGCCAGTGTTGTGTAGTGTGCCTGCCTAAGATAAAGCCATAGCATTTGGTCTTCAACGCATCCTTGGCTGCGAGAGTGAGGAGAGTTGGGTTTTTGGTGTTTCATGGAAGAGGACAGCTTGACTGGCACTGTTGCAGGCTGTCATGCCCATAATTGGATCATCGGGTTTGGGGCTCAAGGTATCCTCATAGGATTGACGAAGCTCGTGGTACTCAAAGTGTCAAGTGCGCAGAAGGGTTTCAAAGCCAAGTGTTCCAACATGTATGCCATGGGAGTCAATTCCTTCACATTTCTTCGCGACTGCATTTGCACTCAGCCCAAAACCTTCACTCTTAATATGTAGCCCTCCAGGGAGCCCCATCCCTAAAACGTGCAACAATTGGCGAGTCCTCAAATTTTGGATGTTGTATCAGCCCCGTAAACACTAAAATAATTTCAGTTTCCGTTTCATTTTCCATCTGATCCGCCATTATTACTGTGAGGCCCAGATTGCAAGAATCCCCAAGAATGGGCCGGCTCTTAATTGAGGAAATCTTGCATCCCGCGAATCTGTAGTTCCTAGGCTTCGGAGCACCCAGGCTGGTGACAAGTTTCCTCCATCAACACAATGGGTCTCTGACATCCTGTGGTTTGAGGCCAAGGGAGTCCTGGGTGTGGCTGCCGTTGGGGCAGCAGTGGCAGCAGGCACACGCCGCAAGCACCGCTCGGCACTGACAGGCGCGATTTGGGTTGCGGCTTAGGGGCGAGGGTCCAAGCAGAAGGCAGGGCTTATTATTCAGGCGGTCAGGATGTAGGATGATGTAGGGTTTAGAGATGGAGTACCCGGACACGACGCCGTGGTTCAAGCCTCGCCATGTAGATTAAGACACGTCTCTCTTCTTAGGCTATCTGTATTCTCAAAGCAGGAGAGATAGTCTCAGAGCTACTGCTCTAGGAAGGGCGCAACAGGATCCCTCATCAAGGCTCAGTTCTGGTTTGCTAAACGCAAGCAGCTTCCGGCTACAATCATTCTTATGCGGTGCATAAAGGTCAGCAGTCCGCCTCAAGGGCAGCACTGCCTTGAACATGCACACAAGAGCAATGCTTGTGTGAACAAATCTTGGGTTGGGTGCATGTAGGAGACCAGAGCGCAAGCAATACCTATCAAGTGTTTACTGTGAATAAGTGTGCTCAGAAGATCTCCCCTAGATCCAGAATCAGATGCCCAAATATGGCCCTGATGCTGTGTGGGTCAAACACACCCGCTTATTTGACGAGTGGCTTGAGAGCTGTGTCAATGAAGCAACACGAACGACAGCACATAGGGGTGGAGGTGTGTGCTGCTTGACTGTCTGCGGTACTCTGCCGGTCAGGGCAGACCCATCTTCTGAAAGATAAATATAAGAGTCCAGCAAACCCTAGGAGGGGTCCTCTGACATCAATTTCAAGTGCATGCAACTTTTCCCCAGCTCTTATGCAGCATACAACTAGTTCAAATCATCGCAGTATTCAACAGGTGGTGCCGCGACGGTGACCAAGCTGTCCAAGCCCCGCTCTCTGGCCGACGCAAAGGTTGTCGTGTGCGCTGGCGCGATGCTCCCGGCAGCTTGCCTTACAGGTGTAACATAAGCCAAGTGGGGATGTGCTGACTATGGCGCATCGTGACATTGGCAGGAGTTCCTCTGCTCAGCAGAAGTATTGGTTCGCACAGTCTTGCTGAGCTGTGCCTTATAACCCAGACGTTCAGGCCATTCTGACCACTGCCAGCCCCGCTGAAGTACTTCTTGTAGAGCGGCTTCTTCTTCTTCTTTTGGGGGGCAAGTATTCTGAGCCACGTTTTGGAAAGTTCTCATTTCGCAAGGAGGGCCGCAAGTTGCGTGTGGCAGTGATTGGTGGCGGTCCTGCAGGGGCCAGCACTGCTGACGCCTTGGCTCAGGTACTCCGGTGGGGCAGATTTTGCGTGGCAATTCCTCAACGAAACTCGTTCTATCATCCTGTATATGGGAGCCGTGCACTCCCCTAGCATGCCGGTTCGTGAGCAACTCCAAATCCGGGAATCCCACAGCCACAATACGAGCTTCTCAAGGTTGATGGATATTTTTCAAGCACAGCGGGGAACATATTGTTGGTTTTCGGGGGTGTCCGTGATGAGGGTGCGACATTCCAAACTTGAGCAGGGGACTGACTTTGTCTGCGCTGGACGCGGGGGCTGAGGACTTGTAGGAACTCCCACCTTACACCTGGGAGGAGGCCCCTAAAAGAAAGCATTGAATTTCATCATTCAGGTGGGCCTAAGTCCTGATCATTACTGAGGCCTAAGGCTCCCTTAGATTTCCTGAAAAACAAAATCGGAGCACATGGCAGATCTAAAGGCCCGGCATGTGTACTTGCAAGCCAGCTTTCAAAACTGTAGGTAAAACCCTCCAGCTTCAGAATTCGGAAGGCCTAATAGTGGGATGATGGAAAATGGAATGGAAAACTACTATAGTATATAGGGGTTATACGGAGATTATGGAAAATAGAATGGAACCTACTATAATAGGTCTGATTTTTTTGAAGCCTTGCCCAAGGACTATGCGCCCTATACGCCTCCCAGCCCGCACTCTGAAACCCCTGCTTGATATGCCAAAAGGACTTAGTATTTAGGTTCAGGAGGGGTAGCTGGGCTTGCTATAGGGCTTGCACGGGTTATGGACATGCTTAAGAAACCCCTGACCCTCCAACTAATCCCTTACCGCAGGAGGGCATTGAGACCTACCTCATCGAGCGCAAGCTGGACAACTGCAAGCCTTGTGGTGGAGCCATCCCTCTGTGCATGATTGACGTCTCTTGGAGGCATTTTTGGGAAAGACTATTGTCATTATTATGTAGGAGTTGAGGGTTCAAATTGGAATATGTAGGGATATGCAGGGCTTCAAATTGTAGGGCCTGCTGTTGAATATTGCGAGCCCCGACCCTAAGAAGAATCTGCAGAAGTTTGCAAGTAAAGTACTATTGTAGAGTAACACAATGCAGAAGCCTGCATAAGTCGGAATATATCAGCTACGGACTAAATTTAGGTTGGGTGGGGACGCATAGGGGACTATATAGGGTTTTTGGGGGGACCTACAAAGGGATATACTACAAAATTAGTCCAGGGCTCAAATTTATGCATATGTGTGCATATATGCATGAATAGTTGTAATAGCATAGGCGCCCCCGCCCCCCCCCCGTGCTTCATTGAGTGGCGGGGCAAACACCACGCTGAAAACGTCTGGCAGCATCAGGCGAACAGGCCATTCCACCGAAGGGCTAGGGTTCAGAGTTTGGGATTTAGGGCGTACTTGGAGGGACAGGGGGACTTAATAAGTAGGGTAATAACCCCTATAACCAACATAGTAATTATACCCCCCCATGACCCTCCAAGTAGGGTTACTAGGGCCTTCTTTTTTGCAGCAGATCACTTGCCAGCCACGCGAGCCTCGAAGCAACATCCACCATCGACTGAGAGCAGAGCTCTGCGACATAAGATTTAAAAAACAGACATAAATGAATTAAGGCCGAAGAAGGGGTCAACATCACGAAGAGGAGGCGAACACACTATTTAGGAAGGAAATCCCAGGATGGGGTGTAATAAACATTAGGGCGGTTCTGCGCAAGTGTATGGCGCTTGGAGTTGTTTGAACAATGATGGACTACAAACCCTCAAACAACCTGAGGACACTTAAAGTTACTACGCGCGCAGATGCCTGCTGCATTGCCGCCGGAAAACACCTTAGATGGGGGATACGAGTGAGCCCAACAACAGGCACGCCAGCTGCTGCAATAAGCTTGACAGATCGATCACGAAATCGTCGGGTTAGGATGCTTAAGCGGGTATGAGGCTCAAACAAACCCTTGACAATCCCAAACTCCCCTATGAAGTCAAAAAGCAATTCTTGCCACGTAATCCTAGCATCCGAAATGTTTGGCTCGTTACAAAAGTGCCAGCGGCTTTGAGACAAAAACTCCAGCAAATTGTGTAGAAATCGAGAGTTAGGATGCCTGGACCAATTGGTGTCTTGGACAGCGGAAACCGGCCCAGGCCCCCACGAGTAATCGCGTGCGAAAACTGCCCAATATGCGGGGTAGCGATGCGCAAAGACTGCCAAACACTAGGCTGAACCGGCAAAGATAGCCTTCTACTTTCAAGAAGGACCTTGTCAGCCGCAGCAACCCGGGCACCCTGACAGTCAGCTCAATCTCCTTGGCACCCACTATGTTTGAATCGAATACGTCGGACTGGCTGACACGTACAATGCCCCCCTGTTGCAGAATTTTCCTTACCTTCGTCGAAGGGAATCTGGAGGCAGTTAAGTCGTTTGACCAGGGAAGCATTGAGATGCAACTGCAAATCCAAGCCCTGGGATACTAAGCATTGTACTTGGTCAGCCACAACTCGCGAGCTGCAGCTTTGGCCAATTCATTTGCAGCTTCCTTATGTTTTGTGAACCATGGATCCTGCACAGGACAACTGCCCGACACGTGCGCTTTAATTTTAGACACGGCAACATCACCCCCGCGAGTGACGAGTGCTGCAGAAATTGCAGCCCACAAGTCAGCATTGTCCAGTTTGGCAAGTAAGGCAGGATTGAAACCATGGCGAGCTCGCCACTTAAAAGTGTTGGTTACTAGGGCCTTCTAGTCGGGGCTAAAGCACCCAGAACCAGTCATAGAAGCCTAGCACCACTAGAGATCCCCACATCCGCAGTCTTCTGCGAAAACCGAGGTCTCATAGGCTATATGTATCTATCTATATATATATATATATATGGGGGGTATATAGGGATATATAGGGTATATACAGGGATATATAGGGATACATAGGGACATACAGGGATATCTAGCAATATACGGGGGTATATGGGCGCCCCTGGAACATGGAGGCATTACAGGATTACAGGTGTTTCACCAATCTATCAATGGCATTGTGTCCGCCAAAAGTAAGCTCCACCCTCCCAGGAGTTTGGCCTTCCCAAGGACATCGTGGATCGCCAGGCCCCAAAGTAGTGAAAAGGACGTAGCGGCTTCAGGTCAAGAATCTTGAGCTTCGGGGTTCTATGGCGTAGGGAGCCATCTTTGGAGGCTTCAAACATAGTGAAAAGTTTTCAGCCACCAAAACATCAGCATCGGCACCCGTATCTCAGCAGTTACGGAAAGCATGTGTAATGGAACTTGGCCGAAAGATATGCGAGCAAAGTCGTGTTCGGGGGGTTTGCCGGGATCCACATCTTGGCGCAACTATCCCTGAAGGTGTCGGAGGGTGGTGTTCAGTCCATAACGTGCACTAAATCCAAGGGCCCAGGGCTTCAGGTGTTGCAAAGTTTCCTCCATCAGTAGTATTTTTGAGGCATTCCTCCGATTCGCAAGTCCACTCCAGCGAAAATGTCGGCACGTCGTCAAGTTACCCGGCCCATCCCGCCCCAAACCCACCACAAACCTGGGGCTGTCTCAAGACTCTCGCTATTGTGCCCTCCCTCTCTGTTTCCCTGAATCTCGGCCAGGAGCGTACATGTTGACCTAAGCCCTAACAGACAGTCCCCTCCCCAAACTACCATCGAACGAAAACGGGCCCAATGAAGACTACCTTCCGTTCAAAAGCCGGCTACACAGGGAGGATAAGCTGCTTGAATTTATACAACTCTAAGACCTTCAGCCCAGAGGTGCGCAAGATGACCATGATCTCCCCTACCAACAAGGAGGCCTAACAGTCACCCAGGTGTCTCAAAACGGAGAGTTTTCTTTGAATGAGGGTCAGTAGAGGTCTCAGCGTTTTACACCCATTCGGATCAATACAGTCTCAAATGGGCAGGAGATTCGGGGCGACCTTGATTGTGGTTGTGCGGAGTTTCTCATAGTTTGCCATTCAACTAGGCGTGCCCTGGGAATTCAGATACCGAACTGATGTGTCAGTCTGGAGAGGTTGTGGGTGTCAGGGAGGGTTAAGGAGGGCTGTTGATGAATTTGTCATGGCTCAATTTGGTTTGCGTCTGGACTTCAGGTTTCCGTCCTTTCGCGGTGAGAGCTCGTTTGGATCTGCGGATCTTACGATGTAGAGCAAGGTTTCATTATGCCCCAGAGTTCCATGCATGCTGCACTTGTTTGAAAGGCCATGCTATTGGTGGGGCGGGCATGCCTGTATTGCTGGCTCCTGCTGAGCTCAGCTAATTACATTCGGCCTTTCGACTTCTCTAGATCTAAGCTCCGCCTGTAAAGCGAACTAGAACGGTTTGCCGAGCAACTGTTGGACAATTCCGAAGAGCTAAAGCCCTGCTGCCCTAAACCCTAAACCCTAAACTCTACATCTTAAACCCCCTAAACTCTAAACCGTAAATTCAAATTCTGAAGAACTGATCTCGGCTGGAATATGTGGGTAAAAGGGGCGCTTAAAAAAGCTCTAACACCGAAACCCTCAATTCTAAACCCTAAACTCTAAGCCCTACACCCTAAAACTCTAAGCCCTACACAAAAAAATCTACACCCTTGAGTTCGTGCAGCCGGAGGTCCAGATTGGCCAGACCCTGAAGGATGACGAGTTCATCGGTATGGTGCGCCGTGAGGTGGGCCTGTCCTCCTCAAATGGGACTTCCCGCAATCCTCCTTGAACGTGTCAACTCGGGGAACCCCAAAATCCCCCCGGATAAAGTTTCAGCCTCAGCGCATACGCAGCAAGCTGGCGGCGTGGTCGATCTTAGCTTGGTAGCGGAATGGAATTTGTGAAGGTGCTTGATGACTTCCTTCGCCAGAGGGCCAAGAAGAACGGCGCCACGCTGATCAACGGCCTGTTTATGGGCATGACCATCCCACAGAACAAGGCTGGCTGAGCTTTCAGGGGGTTGCACATTTTTCTTCGCAAGCACAGTTTTCCCACTCAGGCCCCGTGAGTGTTTCGCAGAGTCACGGCCTAAACTCTAAGACGATGCAAACTCCTGCAGCTGTCGTACTACCAGCTGCTGATCAATCTTTCAGGTCCAATCAATTGTTCAGTCATTGAAACGCGCTTGCCAGCCCCCATCGTAGCAGCAAGCGCTTCGCAGAAGCCGTAAATCCTTTTGGGACAGCCATCTGGTATGTCAGGAGCCGACGGGCCCAAGTGAACAACGATTCAACATAATGGGCTGCGCCCTACACGTGATTGATTTTCGTCCTCAGGGTGAGTCGTACCTGTTGACCTACAACGACTACGCTGAGGAAGCAGGCAATGCTCGTTGCTGAGCTGCAGACTCTTGTGTTGTTCAGCTTCGGGCCACTGATGCTGGGTTCGAGCTCGAGATAATTCAGGGGATGACAATGTTGACCCTGCTACATGGTCTCAACAAGAGTCACTGCACAAGTCCTAGCAGTTGGAGTCTGGACAGCTCCACCTTGAAGCGTGGTTGCTCAGATGGCCCCTGTGTTGTCCTATCCTGGCCCCGAGACTTGTCTTGAATCTCAGGCAAGGGCGAGAAGAAGACCCTCGAAGTCGATGTGCCTTGGTATTGGAAACTGGTACGTTTCTGGGTTTGGTTGGTTGACGTGCAGAAGCAATTATCGGACGCTTTGTTCGCAGTTACTTTCGCAACACCACAAGATGCTCGCAGTGCGTGTGGCTCATTTGCAGGTCGTGGTTGGAGCTGATGGTGCTAACAGCCGAGTCGCCAAGGACATCGAGGCTGGCGACTACGAGTATGCCATCGCCTTCCAGGAGCGCATGCGCATTCCAGAGAACAAGATGGACTACTACAAGGACCGCGCGGAGATGTACGTTGGAGACGACGTCTCGCCTGACTTCTATGCATGGGTTTTCCCCAAGTGTGACCATGTCGCCGTGGGCACTGGAACCGTGATTGACAAGAAGGGCATCCAGAGGTATCAGCAGGGCATCCGTGACCGAGCGGCTGTGCGCATTGATGGGGGAGAGATTATCCGCGTCGAGGCGCACCCTATTCCAGAGCACCCCCGACCTTGGCGCGTGAAGGACAGGGCAATCCTTGTGGGTGATGCCGCTGGCTACGTGACCAAGTGCTCTGGCGAGGGCATCTACTTTGCCGCAAAGAGCGGCCGCATGTGCGCAGAGACCATTGTCAAGAAGTCAAAGAATGGAGTGCGCATGATTGACCAGGCGGACCTCATGGAACACATCCGTGAGTGGGATTCAAAGTATGGCCCTACGTACCTGGTGCTGGACTTGCTGCAGAAGGTCTTCTACACCAGCGATGCGGCCCGCGAGAGCTTCGTGGAGCTCTGTGAGGAGGAGTACGTGCAGAAGGTGACCTTCGACTCTTACCTGTACAAGACGGTCCAGGGCAACGACCCTATGGGTGATCTCAAGCTGGGCTGGAAGACTCTCAGCTCTCTGTACAAAAACAACAACTCGGAGCCTGAGCCCATGCGAACCCTTGCATGAGTGCACTCCGGCTGCTATCGGCTGCAATGCCATATTTTTTTGAAGAATTGTAAGAGGAAGGAAGCCCTGAGAGCAATTCAAGCAACGCAGCATCCTGCTTTGTGTCTAAGAGCTATTGTGCGGTTTGCAGGTTCATGAGATGAGCTTCCTTGCCTCAGATCCTCCCTGCTCCTTCACCCAGTCCCAGGTTGTCCACAGCTGCGTAGCTACCCTGGGAACTGCGTGTTGGATCCTCCCGACTGGCCACTGGCCGGCCTGTGCCGGCCTCTGGCACTGTGCCACCTGCCACCCCAAACTCAGCGAAGGAAGCCCCGAGACACCAAGTACACAGATCACCCGTGTTGGTACAAGCACGTGTCCGCACGGCAGCTGCAATTTAAAAGGTTGTTTTCCATGCATGTCCTCGTATCAGGCTTCCTTGCTGTGGTTTGCCCAGCAGTGTTTTTGTCACGTAAGTAGCCATGGTGGGAGGAGACGCCCTATGTTCGGCTGGGTGTGTCTGGTTTTGCACCGCCCACCGCGGTTCAGCTTTACTACCACTAACAAGCGAGTTCCCTCGCAGACCTGTCGCGTCGTGGTTTAAGGAAAAAGTAAGTTGCTTCTTCTCAGAGAGGCCTTGCCTGCTTGCAATCCTGCTTCTGTGGCTCCACCAGCGCCATCACCATCACCACTAGCAGCTACTCTCATTATCTTTGCCAAGCATGCAGTTGCTGACTAGCCAACCTACTTGATGTTGATTGCGCAGGTGAGACTTCTGGGCGCCAGGCCCGCACATTGTGATGCTGCGATTCATTGGGACATTTTGTCGGGATCCGATTGGAATATCGAAGGGGCTGTACAGGGATATACAGCAGACATACAGTATTATGCATAACTACAGCTTGAACAGGGTTCAGGGATACTTAGGGCTGACAATCCAAACTGGAGGCCTTTTGTGGATACCTTCCAGACGGCAGCAGAACCTTTTGAGTACTGGCAAAGGACCCATATTCCCATACTGACAGCAATGGTGGAATCCTACACGCAATATATTGGGAGTCTCTCGAAGGAGCATTTTAGGATCCTTACACAAACGGCTGTTTACTGTGTTGGGTGAGGGTGAGGGGCCTGAGTTGTGAGAAGTGCCCACAGGTAGTAAGCCGGCATGAAGTCACTGGCTCGCATGTCATGTTTCTGACTCTGATGTGCCCAATCTAGCACAGTAGAGAGATTTGCACCAGCCTCATAATACCCCAATCCCTACATATCTTTCCGCTGTTTAGGTAGCGCCGAGCAGACGACAGTAAAGACTCCCTCGCCAGCAGCATCACCATAGGATAAGATGGTAATTCAGTGTACAAGATCTATGGGACTATTGTTTCTTCTGGGTTGCTGCTAAGGAACTTAAATTAAGTTACCATAATGGGTATATATAGTAAATAAGAGGGTTTCCCCAATATAGTAACTTAAATTAAGTTCCTTAACAGCAACCCAGTTGTTTCTTTCGGACGAGATGGCTCAGTTGCCAGGTTCTCCTTTGCAGGGTCTATGGCGTCTTTGGTGGTCGCCAGGCAAATTTGTGGCGCTGTACCCTAAACCCTAAACCCTAAACCCTAAACCCTAAACCGTAGGTTAACCTTTGGGGTGGCAGGACTTTTGGCTCACTGGGATTCGTTGGGAATATGAATTAGGGAATATAGTATACAATGGCTGTATAGGGGTAATGGAAAAGAAAATGGAAACTATTTATATTGGGGCTTATAGTAGGAATAAGGGAACATAGTATACAGGGGCTATCACAGGGATTATATTCCCTTATCACCTACTAAGAACCAGTAAGCTCAGTTCTGTGGCAGCTATGAGCAAAGGTTGAAGGATGTGGAAGTTGGCGGAGCCCTGCGTTGCATTATGATGTTACTTCAGACGAAGGCCCGGAAGGTGTCCCCTAGACCCTGTAGGGTTTAGGGTTTAGGGTAGTTTCACCAAAAAGGGGTACCTTTTCAGGGTCCACATAATAAGGATTATGGTATTTTGAAGTCTACATGTGGGTCCCCTTGTTTTAGGAAAGCACCATATAACCCATTATTATAGTAGTTTCCATTTTCTTTTCCATTGTCCCCATATAAGTCCAATATTGCCCCTAATATTACCCCAAAGGGTACCCATATAAAGACCCACTCTCAAACCTATGTGAGACAGAGGAATCCCTAGAAAACAGCCCGGTAGAGATGGATTTCCATGTCACTTTGCAGGTGACCCACTCACTTCGTTGTTGGCTTCAGCATGCCAAGCTGAGTTAGGAGACATAGGGGTTTCCCAAAATTGGGGGTATCTTATTGGGGGGTCCCCATAATACGGATTCTAGTATTTTGGGGTCTATATATGGGGCCCCCTTATTTGGGGAAACTACCACATACAAAGAGTAAGCCTCAATGCATGCCAGAGAGCATTGTATGAGCCCTGGTTGCCCAGCTGGCTTCATGCGCAGATGAGCCATAGGATAGTTTATGGGGATCTCACAAGCTGGCTGATTCGGTGTCTTGCGCCCTGTTTGAGAGCTTCTGTCATGAAGTCGATGAAGATGAGATGAAGGACACGCAGCAGCAAAGTAAATATGGGGAGGGCCAACAAGACAACAACGGGTGGTTCTGTGGTTGCCATGACTTGGGTGCCATTGTGTGCCAGGGGGACCTTCGTTCCTGCGATTGTGCAGTATGCGCAGATGCCCTGGCCAGAGCATAAAGTATAACATTTGCAGCTTCTGCTTGCTACGTGGCTACGCTGAAGCTGTATTCTAGTCCTGCAATGGCCCTCTAGGGGTAAGGTTTTGTTGCTTGTTTGCGTATGTCCGTCGAGCGGTCTTCAGGAACCCTCTTTTAGTATTGTCGAAGCCACCTTAGCTTGTTTGAAGGCTCTGACCATTGCTTTGATGGATACTTTTTGAGGAGTGCGGGAAAGTTGTGTCATCCATGTAGCTTCACGGGGAACAAGTTGCTAAATCGCATTTCCAGAGCCTTCTGTTGTGCATGCAGCGAGCGCAAGTGCCAGTGACTTGAACCCGGAAGTATCTCTTTCTGCTCCCCCAGCACAGTGAGATGTCGAGAACTGCTACGTGTGTCACGAGGCAAGGGCTTACTGCAATCTGCCCAAACTCCAGGACATCAGCCTCAGTATTGTTGATGGAGGAAATGCCCTCCTACCCTAATTGCCCCGATTCGGGGGATTCCAGAGTCGCTCCATCAACATTAGGTCCATGTTTTGATATACAAGCATCCCAGTGCTTTTCTGAGGCTCAGGGCACACCCGTGAGGTTTGTAAGCCGCCGCAGTGGGAAGCACAGCGACAGGTGTCGGGAAGTTTGGAGGTTTCAGGAAGTTGGGAGTTTGTCTAGGTGGGAAGCAGCCAAGTTAACAGCAAGCTATGAACAGAACATATCCCCTGTTTCCTTAGATTTCGGCAGGCTCTAAATGGGGGCTTGGCTTTCATTGTGCTTCATTCTAGGGTACATGAGGCGGTGCAGAATTCATTGTCCAGAGTGAGAATGCCAGGTTGAGACCGCAGCCATACATCTTTACTTCAAACTCACGAGCGGGTTGCAGCAGCGTGACCGCGTTAGATGGCCGGAGAGGATTTCATCCATCAACAATACGCCTGGCTTATGCAGGCAGTTGACTTGGGGGCTTCGCAAATTTAGCGTATTGTTTTTCAAATAGCCCCGCAGGCAGCTAGAATTGTGTGAAAATCCAGGGGATCGATTGCCTCTAACCGGGCAAATCCGACTTGGAATCTTGAGTGGACTTGCTAGAGCCTCACCGGCTTTGGCAGCTTGCAGGTAAGTTTTCAGGGCTTACGTAGTACCTTCCGAAAATGGGGCTACTTTCCTTTGGGTGAAAACGCGGTTGCCATAGTTACTCACGAAGCTTGGGAAACCCCGTATGGGAGTTTCCATAAACAGGGAACCTCAATGTACGCGCCGAAAAGCTATAACAAGGACCCTCGAGGGATTCCTAATGTTCGGAAACCTCCATATTCAAACTGGACATCCTTGACCTAAAGTTCCTGCCATGGTCAGTTCGCTGGGATGGAACGAAGAGACGACTGAGATCTCGCTGAAGCGTTTATAGGGATCGTAATGATGGAAGCCTATATAGGGGTTGCATAGGGTTCAGGGTTGCACTGTCGTTATGAAGAACCAAGTGGACAATGAAATGGAATCTAGGGTATATGTGGATTTTACAAGTTACGGAATATTGGTATATCAGCAAATCATAGAGTTTCCTTGTTTCGGTGACTTGATTAAAGCAACCCAGTTCATGTCATCATTGCATTGCTTGGCTCCCTGCGCCAGCTCTGAAGAGTCAGAGCCGCACCAACATGGCCATGCACTGTTGCAGAGGGACGCCAACACCAAGGCCTGCATGACATCGTGTCAAGGAGAGACTCTGGGCGGTTCGATATGGTTGCGGTCGTAAACATTCAGGAAAACATGATACGTGAAGCCTCGTTACGTCCAGCTGCCGAGACCCAACAATTTACTGGCTGCTGTTTGGTAACCATCACTCCTTCCGGCATCTACAGCAGTCTGGCTGCCTTCATCGTCCGGAAGAGGATGATCTATATCCATATGAGCCATAGTCTAAACTCCTTAAAGGGTTTTTTTTCGGGGATTATACAGGGGAGTATTATAGGGTTTTGAGGGGGATAGAAGGAGATTAGACTATAGCAAAGCCAAGCCATGGCCACTGCCTTCCTGGCGGGAGGGTTCCGCTCCGAGGGCCATGGCCCTCACATGGCTGCCCCTAGAACAAGGCGCAATGTGCACGGAGAAGCTTGAGACGGCTGAGAAATGGTTGATTTCTCATGTGTAATGTCAGTTGTATGAATCTGAAGCATGTCTCAAAGCCTGGAACGAGAGCCTCCAGCCTTCAGCTTGTGGAGGGAACTGCTTGCAAGGTGGTAGTCAGGGTCAAAATGCAGACTAGCGTGACTAGCGCTGTGCCCTCGTATCTCGAAATAGTGTCCGCTTGGAATTTCAAGGCGTCATTCACCTCTATCGAATTCTATCGTCGCAGAGCCTCCTCTTGTGCGTCATGAGGGGTTGCATACTCGCCTCGCTACAGTGTTGACAGGAGGTTCGTGCTGCTTAATTCTTGATTCGCTGTCGCTGCAAGTTCGGCTGTGGATATTCTATGTTGGGGCAAATGGAGGTGGAATGCCTGCGATTTGTCATTTGCTCTTGCTGGAAACCCGTCATTTGTAAAAGGGATGTTTGTAGGCACCTTCAGATAAGTCGAGACGTCAGCTGTTCGTGCGGTGCTATCTGCTTGAAACGAAGTTGGTTGTTGTCAGTTCAACCACTACTTCAATACAAGGGGAACAGTTGTTCTACATGAGCTGTAGTCTAAACTCCTTAAAGAGGGTTATATAGGGGATTATATAGGGGAGTATTTTAAGGGGTATTTCAAGGGGATACTAGGAGTTTAGACTATAGCCCATATGCGCTTGGCTCTGCCGTGAAATTCAGGAAGAATCACCATTGCAGACAAAGCCCCGTCTTGGCATTACATGCAGCTCAGGGCAGTTGTATCGTACCCTCCCGGAGATTATTGGTCCGCAAATATTACGGCGATTTTGCAATTGACGAAAACCTGATTATGAATTAATCTGCCGTTTCTCGAAGTCCCAGAAGGCTTCTAAGGACCTAAGCTAACCCTAAGCTTAGCAAACCGAAGTGCTACTCCAAACTTCTAAGTCCTACCTACTGGTGCTTACGTAGTAGGGACTGTAAGGGAATATAATCCCTATGTAATCCTATATAGTATTTTACCTTATTCCCTACTATAACCCCAATATAACTGGCTTCCTCTTTTCCATCACCCCTATATAACACCAATATATTCCCTTCTTCCCTACTAACCCTTAAACCCTAAACCCCAACCCCCAGTAAGCCTTAAGTATCTGAAGTGTGGGTGGCAGGCCATCGGCTTTCCACGCTTCCTCTGGTGGCCGCAGAAGAGTGGCCGCCGCAGCGGAGGCCCACTCGAGTAGCTTACTGGGGGTTAGGCAATTACAGGTATTGGGGTTACATAGGGATAATGGAAAAGAAAATGGAAACTACTACATGGTATAGGGTTTAGGGTTTAGGGTTTAGGGGGGAACAAGGGAACATATCATATAGGGGCATATAGGGATTCTATTCCCTTAATCCCTACTCAGCACTAGCAAGGTAGAGGTTGAGCTTTCTCACCATGGTTTTGTTGAGGGATGTTCGGATTATAAGGGAAGCATTCAGAGAGGACCCGCGCTTGCCTGGAAGGTTTAGGGCTTAGGGTGGACTTAGCAAAGTCTCCAAGTCGTGAGGATAAGGATGACGATGCCTCAAATCAATTGACCATGATCAGGCTTTTTGCTGGGGAGACCTGTGCGCACTTTTTTTGGCAAGTTTCCCCAAGCCAAGACCTCCGCCGTAAACCCTTCCCACTGTGCTAAAAGAGACCTTGAAACCCTTAAACTCCCAGGCCAGACAAACTCCGCACCTCTCGAACCCCAGCTACCCTAAAGCCTCAGGGTTACTCCAATCCCTCAACCCATCACTTTCTAAAACATAAAAACTTCCAATAACATAATCCGGAGCATCTCTCATGGACCTCAATTCTGTCAACAGCCAACGCAGGGGGTAAATAGCTTAGGGTATCCCTATTGCGGCCCGGAAGGTCAAGAGCGAGGCCCTTATACACCTTCTGAAGCCTCACAAAGGCCCAAACCTTGCAAATCCTGATGTAGCCCGTGGGATATCCTTACGTTGCCATTTTTAAGTCCTTGCAGATACTTGGAAATATCAAAAAAGGTTTTTTGCGCCGCTTTGTGGTTGCATCGGAGGTACACAGCATACATGGCTGGCCCGTTGTTGGCAGCCATTCTAATCTCCAAGGCCTACTTTCAAGAAATACAGAGAATGGCAGTGCCCCATATTTTCCTGTCCCGGGCCCAAGGATAACCTGCTTTGAGAGGTCCTAACTTGAGAGGCACCTCATCTCACAGCTTCCCTAACCCTAAGCATTAAACCCGAAGCCCAAAGCCGGTTACAAGGAGGATAGACTCCAATAGCCGAAAGCTCGTCCAGAAAAGGAGGGTTCATAAAGATTGGGGGTTTCCCAAACTAGGGGTACTTTTCTTTATTTAGTGTCCTCAGAATTCAGGATTGGAGTATTTTGGGGTCAAGATTGGGGTCCCTTTACTTATTTAGGGAAGCTACCATACATTGTGTGGCGGGATTGCAGGAAATACATGTGCATGGTCGCGTGTCCACCTTGTAGGAAAACTGGTAGACAGAAGCAAGCGATACCTTGAGCCACGAAGCCGCCAAGCCCTTTAACCCCAGTCGGCTGCTCTGGCGGCCGCAGCTGCGGCGCTGCGACGGCCACGGCGCAAGGCACCGGCAGCATGCAACGCGCTAGGGAAAAGACAGGCAGTGTGTTCTGGAGGAAATTGCAAAACGATTCTGCAGACAATCCAGGGTTATATACGAACACGTACTCGGTCTTCTCATGATGTTCCAGATTGCTGGAGATCAAATGGTCTGTCTTTAAGCCCTGCATCCGAAACAACCCTATAGGCTCTAACCGCAAGCTCGCAGTCCTACACCCTAAAGTCTGGACCCTAAACCCCTGAACTCTAAACTCCTGAACCCCAGACCCTAAACCCTCAAACCCTAAACCCTTGAACATCCTTGAACCCTGAATCCTTAAACCCTACACCCTTACACCCTAAACCCTCAAACCTTAGACCCCCGAACCTGGTAGGTTCTGCTGAGCCTCAGCGGTGCTGCTGTGGTACAGCCAGGCGCTGCGGCTGTAGCCAAGGCGCCGGCGGAGCTGGCGAGGCTGGATTCAGAGTTTTAGGACTTAGGTTTAGGGTTTAGAGGTTCAGGGGTTTAGGGGTCTAGGGGTTTAGGGTTTGGGGGTTTAGGGGTTTATAGGGGTTTAGGGTTTAGAGTTCCGAATTTAAGGTTTAGACTTTAGGAGCTAGGGTTTTGGATCTGGGTTTGAGGGGGGTAGCTCGCAAGGGTAGTTCTTGAAAGCATGGGTTCCTTTTCTGTTTGGGGCTCCTTATATTCACAGGGTTTGATGATTATGTAGTGGCCCAACTGTGTGTGCGTATATCTCTAAGATACCAACTTGCCCTACCTTGCCTGAAGCCTTCGTATTAGTAGTGATTTACTGAAGGCAGGGTTACAGATCTAGGGGATCAAGTGGTTAGCTTCAAGCGTTTCCCCAAATTCTTGAGACTCCTTAGAAGTGCGTGTTTTTTGAAGCTTCGGTGAGGAAACATGCGCAACAGCAGTCCTTGCTTGTCCATAACAATGCCAGAAGTGTCTGGCAAAATTGTACATCTGAGAAGCACCTCACATGAAGAGGCACAGGGCAGGTGATAAGCGCATACTCTAATTTCTCGCGCAATTGAGCCAATACGAAGAGTTACACGCAGAGATGCGCCTTCAGAGCTGCGCAGGAAAACTGAAGTGTTTGCCGGCGAAGTGATGAAGAGCCCGCTGGACCGGGCTTCTGCTGTGAGGGTTTTCAAGGTGAGGTGCCGCCTTTAACTTTTTGAGTTTCTGAGGAGTAGATAGATGCTGAGGAGATCAGATCCGCGACCCAAGGATTTGACAGTGGATTTGGATTGGGTTCCTTACGGCGGGTGCCTGAATTTTTTGGCTTCCGCGTACTGCAGACCCAATATACACCGAAAGGTTAGGAAAAGCTATAAATACTGAACATGGGGTTCAGGGCTTGGGGTGGAGGGATCCAGCGTAGCATTTGGGAAGGCTGCATGAAGCGGAGGCAATCAGGGACCCCGTATCAGAATTGGATTTGTTGAGAGCTTTTCATGTATATATGCAAATGAAGAACTGAATATGGTAGTTTCATAGTTGCAGGCCCCTGAAAGAGTTTAAGTGTAGGGACTCCAAAAAGGACCCGCAATTTCTCGAACACCTCATGTGACTCACGTGGGTGGTTCCCCAAGTTAGGTTCCTATTTTGGTACCCCTAGGTGCTTTAATATGATCTCAAACCACAAGGGGCCCATAATTTTGAGAATGACTCATATGGTTCCAAAGGTCGGCAAACCGACTCTTTAACTTTAGCTGGCAGCGGGCCTTGTCGCAAAAAGAACAAGATTGGGTACAGGGGATTCATAGGATTAAGTAGGGAGACATGTAGGGATATGTAGGGATACATAGGCGGTTGTGTGGGTGTGTGTATATATATATGTTTACATATGTATACATGGTGGTAGTAGCAATGTTAAAACTGTGCATACCCTTTTCCTGCCCAGGACACACGGTCTTACCGAGCGCTGACCCTGGGCAATGGTATGAGGGTGAGGTCCTTAGCAGCTTCGTGTCGGCAGGCTTGCCGGTTGTGAGTCGGCCCTACATAATCACATGAATGTGGTAGTTTTCATTGTTTTCTGCCTTCCCTACTAATAACCAGCGAGCAAAGCGCTCTAACAACCAGCTAACAAAGCGCTCTAAGGTTTAGACGTTTGACTCTTGCAGTCCATGAATACATTGCTTGGGGAGAGGTGTTCCGGGCTACTGCCTATGTAATGGCGCCCCAGGAAGCTCACAGCGGGCCATGTTTTTCACATCCAGGGCCGCAGCGGTCAACAACCGGAGTGAGCTTTCCCGAAACCCCTCCCAACCCAACAACTGTTAACAACTTACAACAGTCCCGCCATCTTTCCTCATGATGCCAGGATACTCCTTGCAACAAATCCATACATTGTGATTGTGATCTCAACAATCTGACTGTCAGGTCTTGCTTGCATCCGACCCGGATGCAGTAACCTCCTCCAGCGCGCTGTCTGTCAATGTTGGCTTCTACTCGGATCCCGAGGAGATGAGGGTTTACGGCTTAGGGGCTCAGGGTGAGTAGTGATTTATGGGGATTTCAAAGCATTAGGGGACTCAGTTTGGGAGTCCCTCTACTAATTAGAGTATGTTGGGGTCTATTGGAGCATAAGATTAATGGAGCAGGGGGGCAGGAGGAGGAGAAGCTGCAGGAAATGTCGTAGCAGCAGTCATGGTCAACATATTATGTGGTTGTTGAGGAACAGAATCCTCCACAACTATGGTTACTGTGCCCGTGCGCATTTGTGATGCCGACGCGGGTGAAACTGTGGTAAAATGCACATGGGTGTAAAACACGTTCTCAAAGCAGAAGGCCAAAACACCGTAAAGACCGACCTACCTCCGAAGTCGGGTTTTGCACGTTTTACCACGGTTGCGTGCATGTTTCGAAAGCTGGCACCTCTAATGAGAACGGCGTTTCGCTCTAAAGACGTACATCGGTATAGAAGGCGCTCTAACACTACAACGCCGAAACACAGTAAGGTCTGCCTCCGAAGTCTAGTCTTGGACGTTTTACCACAGTTTCGTGTGTGTTTCCAAAGCGGGCGCCACTACCGCAGTCATCATGCTCGAAATTAGCCCCCACTCCCCACCCCGCTTCCCGCGACAAACACTGAAATCTGCATCAACGGACGGGCCCGTACAGGCGCCGTCACCACAATCATGTACAAGTGAGAAGACAAGGAATTACGGCAGTTTATTCTAGTATATGGTATATGTAGGGTAGCAGGGTTCTCACACAGCACCATTGGCACCCTCATTATGACTATTATTTATGATTCGGTTTGAGTTCAAAGTTTTGATTCCTGCGGCATGTCATACTCCTACTACCACAACCGCTGCTGCCCCAAGACTTGTCTTTGAAGGACCTTCCTGGGCTTGCACATTTCTGCGAGCTTCTTTGACCTATCAGCTGCTGCCCATAGTTTGAAAGCTAGTCCGGCTTGTGGAGCATCTCGCNNCCCCCCCCCCCCCCCGGCCCACTCCTTTGTTTACATACGGCAGAACATTCATATTGAATGTAGAGTATGTAGAAAGTGAGCTTGAAAATGAGTTGCATGCTGCCAAGAAGAAAGGAAGTGGCAAGGTCGAAATTCGCTAGCGGCATCTAATCTTCCCGTGCGCCAAATTTGGCGACATAATGCTTTCAAGGTTGTAAGACAATTTTTTGGGAGGTTCTGTGGTTCTGTCTGAGTGTGAGAGCACTGGCAGTTCCACCCAAGGCACATGCTGTTTTTGGGTACCAAAGAGTACCCCGAAGAAAATTCCTTTGAGCGCTTCCTGGTGGCGAACTCTGGAAGCCAAAATGCTTTCACGTCAGACGCTGGGCTCCATTCAGCTACATACTGGTGCTACTATGCCGCAAGTAACAAGTAAGGCTATCCCAAAAGGAGGTCTAGACACTAACCTGAGCGTCGCAGTTAATCTTGTGCAGCAGCAGGGCCAACAGCTCCTCCAGCAAAACGCAGTTGCATATGCGACAACAGGTGTTTGCTAGACCAACAATTCAGGTTTCTTGGATGGAGTATGGAGGGGAAAAGTTGCAACAGCAGGAAACAGCGGTAGCAGAGTGTTGCTGGCTCGCCCGCCCTACGCTCAGGAGTCCAGCACGACCTACTTCTTCGAAGTCTCTCCTGGCTGCTAGGCCGCAATGCAGTGATTGGGGCTCAGCAGGCAGCCAACTGGACGGGTCCCTGTATAACCCTAGTATACCATATAGTAGTTTCCATTTTCTTTCCATTATCCCTGTATAACCCCTATATAACCCAATATAACCCCTATCACCACGGTATACTATAATAGTAGTTTCCATTTCGCCAAACACCGAGGTGCCCTAATATACTATGATCTACTACAATATACTACAATATATTACAATATGTATATTTCAATATACTACAATATGCTATAACATATTACAATATAGTATAATATAGCACGATATACTACACTATACTTCGAAGGTAGGACCGAGGTGCCTTGCGCGAATCCCTGAAGCGCTTCGCCGCCTTCTTCCGCGAGCCACTTTTCACGGCCTCTGCCACGGAGCGGGAGGCAGAGAGGTTTTGCAAATGAGTAGTACCAATAGTACTGTTATGATTAGTATTATTCTTAGTGCTATTATTACTACTGTTATTACTTATAGTAGTACTATTAGTACTACTGTTATTTTTATTAGTATTACTGTTATTTCTTTTCCTGCTATTACCTGTATTATTACTATGATTAGTATTCAGAGTCTTTTAATAGAAAAACATTAACCCCAGTTTGGAGAATCAAATGGAGGCTAAAATGGACAATGAAATGGACACTGGGGGTATATATGCAGATGAGTAGTGGAAAAGAAAATGGACATTGTTATAGTATGATACGGTATGTATTGGGATTCTATCGGGATAATGGAAAAGAAAATGGAAACTACTGTGAATGGTTTGAGGGTGTTACAGGAAAGATGGAACAGAAATTGGAGACTACTATTTATGGGATCTGGAGCCAATGGAGGAAGTGTGGCTCCACGCAATACAGGAGGCCCTGTGTACAACTCACAACACACAACTGAGAAGCTCTTTCTGGGCGTGCTTGAGAGAGCAGTTTTGTCCTAATATAGCCCCAACAATACTTTAATCCTTATCATGGGGACTCCCAAGAAAGTATCCCCCGCCCATTTGGGAAACCATATTCCTGGTTATTCCATGCTATGATAATGTCGTGATTTCGACGGTCTTTAGCTGACAAGTTGCTTTTGTAATGTCAAACCTGCCATCATCTGCAAGGAGCTCGAACACACGGGAGACCACTGCGCCAGATTTGACCCGACATGCAGGTTCATAGGAAGTCGCGATTAGGGTTATATGAGATAAGATCACGACCAGTTCTTCTTGTAGCTTTTTCCGCTGCTCTCCCCAGCTACAATGCAATCCATGAACCTCCAAGTAGGACCCTGTCAGGTAAATGCCATCGACTCAGAGTTCGCAAAGAATCAGGAGAACGACGCTGGGACCAGTCAGGAAAAATGTCAACACTCATAGGGGTTGCATAACTGGCTGGAAACAGGTTCTGTAGGGTGAAGGACCCCAAAGAGGTTTAGGGGGCCAAAGAGTGTGCGTGTCATCTATGGTGGAAACCGTGGAGATATTACTCCTCCCAATGACAATCTCTTAAGTCTGTGGCCCTGAACGACACAACACTCTACCCTCCTCACGGAAATCTAGGACGGCTTTCGCTTCCAGCAGCTCTTGAAGAGCACAGCGGCAGAAGGCACACTTGTGGGCTCTATGGGTCGGCTGTCTGCTTCGAGGGGGTAGTGTGGTTAACTGGACGAAATGTGGATCCATGCATCCTTGTGTAACAAGCCCAAAGTTCTGCGCCGTAAAAGGTGTTTTTTTTCAAGTAGGCGCCGCGACATCTCATTCTTATCGGGCCTTTCTGCTGGGCACATGGGTGGCTGAACTTCCGTGGACCACGCTAGTTTACTGCCTGTTGGTAGGAAACGGATCCCCATGATTGTCCCTTCCCCGAATTCCAGGTCTTCATTCCTTGCTAACCAGTAGTATAGGTACCTTTCTTAGGCCTCCTGAAGCATTGCATCCCTCTCTAAATGTCCTTATCTTTGGCCAAGATTCGACTTGGCTTCATTTCGTGGAGCCGTTCTGAGCTGGAAGACAATCTTATCGAACGGGGATTCACGACATGGTAGTCATCCCGCTGCTTTTGGAAAGGCTGGAACTTGAAGGTTGCATCAAGAGAAATGATGCCTTTACAGTTCGCGTGGTGCAGCTACAGAGTCGTGCATGTGCTGGAGAAGCTTCCCATAGACTTAGCCACTTTTGCATCCTTGAAGTCTGCAGGCAGGATCTTCATCGGGAGTACTGTCTGACGACCTGAGCCTCCATAAACTCTTTTTACAGTTAATTTTCGATTTTCTTTACCATTTATTTCTCCCTTATTTCCCCAAAAAAACCCAGGTATCCTTCTATCCCCCAAATAAGGGTGGTGAAATGCTTCTCCACCACTTTGCAGCACCCCTGTCTGGGGGTGACTTCGGAAGTCTGCTTGTGCAGTTCCCGCTGTCCATACACCTGGATCCTCGAAGACTCCTTGTAGAATCTGTGTATACTTTGGGTACTGCCCCCCCCTCAGTGACAGTTGGATAATAATTGTAATATGGTTATATGTAGCCCTTAATAGGACCCCTAATATAGACTGTTACTGGGTGGGGGCAGTACCCAACGTATACTTGAAGGAAGAGGGGAGTGGATCCCTTCAACCCCTCGATATTCCCCTAGAATAGTCCTTGCATTCACTCAGGGGGACTTAGTAAGTAGGTTAGTAATCCCAATAACCCATATTAGTAAGCCTAGCTATCCTAATTATGAACCTACTTAATTACTAGCCCCACGACTCTCCAAGTAGAATAGTCCTTACATTCAAGCCTGGAGATCCCATGCTGGGCACCTGCTTTATCTTATAGTCCTCCTCAAGTATTCCCATATAACCCCGATGTAACCCTAATGTTACCCCATATTCTATCTACTTTAGGGGGATTATACAAGCAACCCTAAACCCCCTAAACCCTAAAACTCTAAACCCTAAACCCCATATTCTATCTACTTAAGGGGGACTATAGCCGGAGGCCATCCGGAGCGCCACTTTGGCTGCGGCAGCCGCAAGACCTTGCTGGAGAGTCGAGGTTGCCAATATATACTATAGGGAGTATATGGCTGTTCTATAGGGATAATGGAAAAGAAAATGGATACCACCAAACAACAATAGGGCATACACCACACACCCTATTACCACCCAGCAGCCCCCATTTTCTTTTCTATTATTCCTATAGAACCCCCATATGCTCCCCCCAAAAAGAAGTAGTTTCCAAGTTTCATTTTCCATCATCATTGAAACGGGCTGGAATGAATGTAGGGTTGAGGCTGTTCAGGCCTAGAGTCGAAGGTTTCATGCACACTTTGGTTTGATTTTTTTGGTACTTCACTTTCTGTTTTAGCCGGATGGTGCAACACAACCTAACATAACATGCTCAGTCTCACAACAACCTCCCGAGGGCACCAGCAACACAATGTAGTGGCATCATGCACCAGTGCAGCCTAAACAGTCACCACAATCTCTACATTACTTGTGGAAATATCCCTACTTGACCTCAAATAAAGCCCTACTTTCAAACCCTGCAAGGCGCCCAAGAGCTTCGTGAGTCTCTCCAGAAATTCTTTGAGGCTAGGCCAACTGTTGGGATACCACTCGGGGCCACCAAAATTGGGCAACTCTCCAAAACAGGGGTGGGGGGGGAGGGAAATGGGTGTTCTCTTCTGGGTTCGAACGCGTACGTGCGTGCGTGCGTGCGTGCGTGCGTGCGTGCGTGCGTGCGTACGTACGTACGTACGTACGTACGTATGTATGTATGTATGCATGTGGCTATGTAGACCTGTGGTCAATATTCCCTGTGGCTCTGGGAGCTGTTGACATTCCTTCTACATCACCATCCTTACTAACTCTTTCATACTGGTAACGCTGAGTATGTCCCCAATATATAAGGTTGGGAGAATATTTGAATATTTAACGTCAGGTGGGGGGGGGTATATGATATGAGTATGAAGGTTTGCAGCAAACCCAACCGTGAACTCTATACCCTGAGCGGTAGGGGTTTATCTAGGTTCTGGGAGATCCCCACAGCAACTTGACCTCTGGTAAGCAAGGAATGAATGAATGGATCCTGACTGTATAGCCAGCCCTACTCAATCTCCAACAATATGCTAGTAATGTTGGAAGAGCAAATGGAAAAGAAAAAGGAGAACAAAATTCACACTACAATATTCATGGGCTGTATAATGTCCTAAGATACAGCAGTTCCCATTTTCTTTGCCATGCCTGGGTTCCCTGCGAGCCAGAAGTAAGTAAATAAAGCTTGGGAGCCCCTATGGGCTCCAGAGTTTGCCACTGTCCTGGCTTGCTGTCAAGGAACTTAGTTCAAATTTCAGCAAGAAGGAAAGCCCATTAGTTATCACAGTATATACGCCCATATTATGGTAACTCAAATTAAGTTCCTCAGCAGCAACCCAGTTCCGTCCGGAAATCATGGTCTCCAAGTCGTGGTACTGGGAAGATGCTATGGTTGACTGCTGCAAGGAATTAGGTTGTTGGATTGCGGGTTCTATGGGCTATAGTCTAAGCTCCTTAAAAGGGGTTTTATAGGGGGTTATATAGGGGAGATGCTAGGAGTTTAGACTATAGCTCCTATAGGATGCGGTATGTATGGAAGAGGAGACACACTTAGAGCTTTGTCTGTTTTCAGGAATCCAGGATGATTCAAGAACTCCGACATAGGGCGCCGGGGGTTCCTTGTGCCCTGGGCGCCTGGGGGCGCCCCTTGTTCATAAGTTTGTCATTGTCCTTACCACGATTGTTACAATCATTGTCATTATTAGTGTGCATGACAACTTTTGCCTGGAGGCATACGACCCCGAAGCGATGTCCCTCTGCATCGTTGGGAAGGCCACGGGGTCCGTGCACCACTTGGAGCTTCCATGGATACTCATGGCCCCATGATAACTGCATCTATACTCCACCCATCACTGCACCATGGGACTGAGAACTTGGTGACAATACAGTCGAAAGTAGGTGAGAAGTACCCATGACCTCCAGGCAGGAATTTGAGGTCAAATCCAGATCGCTGCTTTACGGGTGTTTGGCTGCATGCAGAGTCTGGCCACGAGGTTTGAGCTAGCTGCGCAAAATCACAGTAAGGAATGGCCTGGAAATCTTATGATCCATTCCTACAGCCTTAATCCTGAACCTGGTTGAAGTAGAGATCTTCCCTCAAAGCATGATCAGGAGCCCTTGGATGTGCTCCAATCCTCCACAGAGGACAGGCAGTGCCCAAATTGACAATCTCTAAATTGCTTTTGTTAAGGAACTGCCCAATTTCAAGGCAGTTGTAGCGCTCAGAGGACATGCAAAGCACGCGACTCTCAAGGAAGTGCAGCTTTCACAGGCAGCTAGAGTTTTCAGGGAGGAGTTGGTAGATAGATTATTTGCATGAGGTTTGCCGTTTGGCATCCAGTCTTGGAGGATAGGCGCAAGTACAACCCTCTTGTACATGTGTGAAAGTCCTGTTGCAGAGATACCATGTTTGTCATGTTTAGCGAGATGTTTAGAGATGCTTTCAACACCTGTGCAAGCGTGCAGTCACGACGCCTGCAAACTTGCACCCCGTAGCCAAATTTCTCCGACTGCTTGTGCACGTGCTGAAGCTCCTTTCATATGCTAGAAGGTTTTTCAACAACTTGCAATCTCTACAGTGTTCAAAGGGCAGCGTTTCGTTCCACTACGCCAGATAATTAGACGTTCCTGAGCATTTCCCAAAGTAAATGATAGCCAAACTACTGCATTCCTTCCCGCAGGAACCTGAAAGCGGGACCAGAACGATTGTAAGCCACAGGATTGTTTCGGATCCATCCCCCGGCGGCGATTCGCAACGCGTGCCTGGCAAGCAAAGGCAACGGTTCTAGGCCTAGTTTGCAGTTAATGGTTCGGAGTCGCTTGCATGTCCTAATCATTATCGGGCAAGGGCTACTGCACTCTAAACGGTGTTTCAGATCGGAACGAGTTGCTTAGCGCTTTCCGAGCTTGTATGATTTTAGAGGAGCTTATCATTAGTGGTATTATTAGCGTTAGTTTTGCTGTTATTCTTCTTAGTCTTTTTGTTATTATTGCGACGATTATCGTACATACCCGTCTCGCTATTTCACTCAGACCCAGAGCTGCATGCCTCAGTGGGCTTGATGTGAGTTGTCCACAGAACCCTGATGTACAAGTGGCTAGTAGGGAATAAGGGGAGTACAATCCCTATATTATGTGCCCTTTCTCCCTACCTCCCCGCCAGTGAGTGGATGTCATATTGTCTGTCATCGGGGTGTCGGGGTGTCTCTGCACAAAACTAAGAGTAGTTGCTGCTTTGGTGCCTTATACTCTCAAGTTCTGCTTCGTGGCAGTTTTACCCTGCATTGCGGTGGAGGGACTTTCAACACTGAAAACACGCACTCAGATTGGAATCATCTTCTTCTTGCGCTGCGGTTATGCGATTCCGTTTCTTGTGCTTTGTCCACAGTGATCAGATGATTGAATCAGGCTTCGGCTGTGGTCTAAAACTTAACAATGCTCTAGATCCAAACCTGATCACCCCATATCACCCCCAAAACGTTCTGGTCGCAGGACCCCTACCCGCCCCGGCTGTCGCGGTCCGCGCCGCTCCTCGTAGAGGCGGTGCCAGTGTCCGAAGCCCGCCACCGACCGGCACAAAGAGTCATGCCTTTGGGGGAGGGTTAGCAATCAAAACACTTGATAACAAGAGTAAACATCTGGATGATTATGTAACATGGTAATGGGGCTGCAGGAGTGTTGTTCTTCGGCCAGCCCATAGACAATCTTAAGGGATTCCTCCCCGGAAGAAACCCAAGACAAGCCCACAGTGAGGAAGGGTCTTTTCCTTTGACAAACCCTGACCACACTTCACACACTGACATGGAACATGCTGTAGCTCTTGCCATTATCGATCAAAAATGCTAGCAGAAGTGTCCCCGCTGTTGCCGAAGTGGCTTTCGCATCGGCCTTGCCCCGTCGTAGACGAAACTGCGGGAAGAGCCCAGGCTCTGTGTCCCTGCAGTGGACCGTCACTTTCCCTGACCGGAAGGCTCGCGAGGAGCTGATGGCTCCCCCGGAATGGACCCCATGGTAATCTTCAATGTCCCAAAGCCCTAAAACTATCACGTTCCCCAAGCCTTGAAGCACTAAACCTTGCAACCCTCAATCCCCACGAACCTTACATAAACTCTGAGCACCGCCATTACCGAATCACCCCACCAGGAGTTCCTCACGGCAAAGCCTGCAGACTACGTCAGCCAGATCCTGGGCCATGAGGCGAGGGCTTGGAGGAGGAGGGCCAGGACTAGTTCTAAGTAGTCTTACAGGACATATTTGGGGGGATTCTATATGGTTTCGCTGCTAGTTAAAACATACCCTACTGTGCCATACTACACTGTGCTTCAATAGTTGGCATAGGGTTTAGGATGGTTTAGGCATGTCAAGTGTACGGTCAAACAGGAAGGACAGTGTCCATCAACTGCATGACGAGCAGCAGGTGCAGATTCTGGTGTCAGTGCTGCTGTAGCCACAGTGAACTCTCAGGCTTAGAACTGGAGCCTCAGCATTGGCCGGCTCATGTTAATCATCGCGTGAGAAGGGTGTGTGTCCCCAGGATTCTAGCAAGTTTGGGGTTCAGGTTCACGTGCTGATCACGCAGCCGACACTTTTGTCGGATAGAGAACCACGAACACTCAATGGTCCAACCGCCCGCAGGCTGATCCGTGAGCATTAGTAAGCTCACCATCAAAAATAGCCAAGAATGATTTCCATGGACTATTCAACTCACATGCTGTAGAGTCCGTTGGAACAGGGCTAGCGTTTCCCTCAGGCCTCCTGACCAAGCAAGTACTCGTACTTCGCATTTAGCAAAATGATAGCTGCACTGCGTGTGTCTAAAGGCCCTGGCGCAACTCCTTGGCCAACAGCTGTCTTAAGTATCGTCATCCTCTTGCCTCTCCAGTCAGCCCTACATCTGAGAAAACCCAGCAATTTTAAGGGCTTCAGGTGGCATGAGATTTCTTTCTTTGACAGCCTGTCTCAGGGCCCTGGATCACTACAGAGCCTCCTGAAGGACCTAGCAACGGGACGGTTTTGAGGTGAACCATGTGGATTTTTCTGTACACAAACATGGAAGTCTACATTGCCCGTAAAAGGGGAGAGGCGCTGTCGTGGCCCCATGCGAGCGTAAGGACCATGGTTTTCCCCCTGTACTTGTACCCTTGAAGTGAGCATGATCTACACGGTGTGCGTCTTTGTGATCTTTTCCTTTTTGCTTGGGGCTGCCACAAGGATTTTTGCGTTGAAGTTCAAGTGCTCTTGTGTAGAGTCTAGAGGCTTCAGGTTTGTTCTGGCGTGTTTTAAGGACATCTCAGGACAACTCCATTTTGAGGAACATGAGGAAGCAAAGGCGGGTTGCGCGGTTTGCGGAGGTGTCGGTATCGGTTGTCGGTTGTCAGGGTCCAAACATGTTTAATGGAAATCCCGCATCACCATGAGCAACGAGAGTAGCACCGCTACAGTAGTAGAAGTAGTCATAGCAATAAAGTAAGAAATGTAGTAATAGTACTAGTCATAGTAGTCATGGTGATTTGTAGTAGTTTGTGGTAATCGTAGTTTGTAGTAATAGTCCAGGAGCAAGCAGTGGTGCGAAAATTCTTTGCTCCGTGGAGAGTAGTACGGGTTGAGGCACGCAGCCCTCGATCCAAAATCCTGATGTTGACAAACTCCTCGACTTGCGTTCCTGTATACACCCTTCGGCATCCCTATGTAGGCCCTGGGAAAGCCTCTTTCCAACCCAAAGCATTCCGGATGCTATGGGAGTTTCTCACTAGATCACTAGCATCCTCCCGAGAACCTCCCATAATCCTCTTGTGCCCGCTGCGTCCACTGTGGGGTACAGGATCCCGAGACACCCCCTGTCAATGCTGCAAAGCTTTTTCAAGGACAAGGGCTGGGTCAACAAGACCCTGGCCGGGGTGACCTTTGACCAGGAGGACTTCTCCATTTTCAAGGCCTGGGCGGAAGAATTTGGGGCTTAGGGCTTGGGAATGGAAGGGACGTGAATTTGTGAAGATGCCTTTAGTCTCATTGTGGACGTTTTTGTATATTGTTTTTCTGGTAACTGAAATAGAACTAGTTGTGCCAAGAAGCAGGAGATTGCCTCATCCAGCATCACAAGTTCGACAGTTTTGCTTCTAGATGGGGTTTTCCAGGCAGAATGCAGCGTCTCCCGCGACAGGTTGCTTTCGACGTCTCCGAGGACCTTTGCTCGCAAGAAGTCTTCACAGGAGAGTTGTGGGTATTATGGTTAATCTTTGTATATCCAAACAGGTTTGCGTCCCCAGTCAAGGGTGTTATGCTGCCGACGCTGACTACACACCGCAAGGAGTGTCTCAAAGCATCAGTGGATTCCCTGGGTATGGTCCCCTCCCGTATCCTCCCGTTAGACTCGCCTCTGAGGCTTCCCGAAGTGTCAACATCCTGGCTTTCCATGAACCAGGCAAATCCGCTTCTTCAATTTGATTCCATGATTTCATTAGCGCCGTCATGTCTCCAGTCCTTGTACCCTGACTCATATAGTCCCGACAGTCGTTCCCATATTGCTCACTATGACTGCAAATGTCTTCCACAAAACACAAGCCCCTAAACTTGAAGCAGCCTCGATTATCCTTCAACCCCCCTGTTTCAAGGAGGGCCTCCGGCAGAAAGAGGCGCTTTTTGGAGCTGTCTTCAGCGTGCTTCGGCAGATGCAGGACAGCAGGCGTTGACTCTTGTTTGGGTTAAGGGTTTGGGGCGAATGGCTTAATGGTTCAGGGTTGAGGGCTGATGGCCTACAGTAGGGCATGGGGTGTGGTGTTTGGTGGCGCTTCAGGGCTGAGTGTTTGGGGCATTGGTTCTAGGCTTTGGTGGCTTTAGGCGTTGGGTTTGGCGCTTAGGTTTAGGGCTTAGTTGGGAACGGATTCTAGGCACGAGAATTCTTGGAGCATGATACAGTTTCTATAGTAGGATTGCAGTCGAGATCCGTCCATTTTGCCAAGCACGGCGTCAGTAGGTTTAGAGTATCACCGCCACTTGGAGGTTCAGAGGCTATGACCTACTTAGCAGTTGATATGCTAAGTTGCCTGGCTCATATGCCTATACAAGTAGATGAACAACTTTGGACTGCCAAGCCAATAAAATCAGAGCCCATATCTTCAGCGAAATTGTTGTTGAAGGACATAGAGTTTTCGGATTGTCACAAACCCCTGTTCAACATATATCCCTGCACCCCAAAACCCTTCTTCAAAAAGCATGTTAGCCTGATCTGAGAGCATGTGAGCTATTCTGGCCTTGGAGGAGCGAGGTTTGGATGCAGTGCCGGATTATTCCATCCAGGAGACAACCTGGCAAAGAAGCCAGGGGTTTAAGGTTTATGGTTTGGAGTTCAGGGTGTATATTGGAGTTATATTGGGGGATTTATTGGGATGATGGAAAAGAAAATTAAACTACTATTTAGGGTTTAGGGTTTAGGGTTCCAAGCTTTGAGTGGTGTAAGGTTTGGACTTTAGGGTTTAGAGGAGCAGCTTGATAAAATAGCGAAGGGCGCCCCGAACGTTGTGTAACGCCAACGTAGTCCCTGCATCCTCCTTTGAGGACTTTGGAACCCCCTAAAATCTCTAGAGCCCACACTGTAGGGCCAAGTCCAAAACCGCTTGGTTCTGCCATCAGGATGAGTAGTCCATGTGCTCACGTGCTTTTTGTTGCGCCACGATCCTGTGTGCTGTGGCAGCGGTAGTATAATTAACGATAGTCACCACGGCCACTCGAGCATGTTTAAATCCTCTCGGAGCTTTTATTCCTTGCGATCTGCATGCTAATCGAGAGTATCAATCAGCTATTTAGTTGCTTGCTCAGCTCTCCGTTTTGTCTTCCTGGTAGGTTGGGGTTTCTCAGAATGATTGCCGCGCAGCGCAATCCCTCGTTGTCTGGGATCATTCAGGGTACCCCCAGATTGTAAAGCCCTGAGGGGTTCCCCCAATCTCCACATGAGCAGTGTTTCAGATCCGGCCACTGTACTAACAACAAAGAGTGAGACTCTACTCTTTGGGATAGAGTCGTCATCTCAGGAATCGCATCTTACTCCATTCAATTGCAAAAAATTACTTAAACCCTACACCTAAATTGCAGTTTCCATTCTATTTTCCATGTCCCCCCACTATAACCCCAATATGACCCTAATATTACCCCACTATAACCCCAATACAACCCCAAAATAATCCCAGTATACACAATGAGGAGACCCGGGACCTTGCTGAGCTGCGCTGGCGGTTCGCTGAAAAGCCAAGGTCCGAGGGTTCGGGAGGGTTTATAGTCCTCCTTAAGTAGATAGAATATGGGGTATGTGGGGATCGTATTAAAATAGACCCAAAGCCACCTTCTGTCTACTTAAGGGGGACTATAGGTTTTCAGCGTTTGGGGCGCAAATTTCTGGATCCAGCGCTTCGAGTTCGGGCATTGGGCCCAGCGATCCATTGTGCAGCGTTGTTGGGAGTAGGTATCAAGAATACCGAGGTTTTTTCAGGGCTGATTGGGCTCAGAAGGCCTCTGCATAGCAGAGGGTCTAGAGACCAGACCTGCCAGGGCCCTGTGCTCTTGGTACATGTTGGTACCTTGGGCTACAGACTTATAGAGCTTGCAAAGGTCGAGGAACATAAATTCCCGCGCAAGGCAGTTAGATCTTGTAACTCCAGACAGGTGGCCTCCTCTCAGCAAGCCCTTACATCACTCGCACCCTCACCGCAATTATGCTACTGGAGCTAAGTAGGGAATAAGGGAATATAATCTCTGTATCACCCCTATATTACAGAGGCTTAAGGGGGAATAATGGAATATGGCATATAGGCCCTAGATGCTATATTCCATTATTCCACCCTAAACCCTAAACGCTAGACCCTATTCCATTATTCCCTCCTAAGCTCCAGCAAGAAGATGACCCCAAAGATGCGAAGCTGCAGGAGTCAGCAGGCGACGCTGGAGGCGGTTGAGACCATGGAGGTGCCGGTGGGGTGAGGGAATTGTTGCCAGCTATTATCACGATTATTACTATTATTACCATTACTACTACTGTGATTATTGCTACTATTATTCGTAGTACTTCTCCTACTACTACTACTACTACTATTACTACTACTACTACTAGTATTAGTAATATAATTACTATTATCAGTCATGGCGCAAAGTCGCCAGCGATTTTCCTGCGAGCCTTGCAGGATCGGCTCTCCCCCGCAACTTACTTGAGTGGCTTGGCCTGCTAAATGACGAAGCAAATGCTTAGACCTCTGTAGCAACAAGATGCAATAACATAACCTCCTTGCAAAGAGAAGCAATAGTCTGAGCAGCCGAAACAATAGGAATAGATAAATCAAGGCTACTGTGGTGTTGACTAGGTGGAGAAATTCCAAAGAGTGTTCCAGAGTTTGGAGCTCATGTGATTCAAAAGCTGAGGCAACCGTGCGCTTCTTTTCGACCCACCAGAAGATGGGCCGAACAAAGGCTGACAGCTTGATGTTCTTTGTGCTGTTTGAAGTTTGCCGTGTTCCTATGTTCCTACGGTACGCTCTGTGGATGGGGAAAGAAATCTGTGGGGAATTGTCCCATTCAGCTCAGTGGTTCCGCCTGTAAACACCAAATCCACACTGTAATCTGCTCAGCCCTGAGCCCACCTGTCATTTCCAAAAAAATCAGGTTCCCTCTACTCTACAGACTCTCAACATAGTGTCATCCTTACTACATGGGACCCCGAAAAGAACTACTTAAAGTATCTTCCCCTATCCCAAAACACCTAAACCACAAAATCGCAGTCCTAAGCCGTAAGCTCTTAAACACCAAATGCTCTAAACCACAAATCCAAAAATTCCGCCCGGTACACCCTACACCCCTGCAGCCCCAAACCCGAAATCCCCAAGTTCCTTATCTTGCTATCCTTATCTTTCTGGTGATTAGTAGGGATTAGTAGGGAATAAGGAAAAGTAAGCCCTCTGAATAGATTCCCTTATTCCCTACTAGCTCCTACTAATAAAGGGACTTTATTGGGAACCCCAAACAGGGAACCCCAAGAATATAATAGGAATATAACAGAACATAAGGGCCTTGGTAGGTATATTCCTATTTTTATTCCTATTATATTCTTGGGGTTCCCGGTTTGGGGTTCCCAATAAAGTCCCTTTAAGTAAGTTATAGGCAGCCTCAAGCGAGCGATCCTCAGCCTCCTCCAGCAGCTCACACCTGAGCCTTTGTAGTGGTTTAGGGTTTAGGGTTTAGAGTTCAGCATTTAGGGTTTAGGGTTTAGGGTTCAGGGTTCACGCAGGATTTTGTTTGGGATTTTCGAGGGTTGAAGGGTTTTACGGTCCTAGGGGTCGGGTCTAGGCTTCAGGGTATGGTTGTAAGGCTTACAGTAAAGTGTAGGGTTCAAGGATTTAATGATTTACTAGATGTTTGGAATAAAGTGTGGGGTGTGTTGAACATTGATTGCTGAAGGAGTGTACGTGGACAATCCTCGTAATGATGAAGGCTTTGCACTACCGTTCTTGCGATGAGAATTCTTTTCCGTTTAATGAGTATTGGCTATTGTCTGAGTTGTTGTAGAAAGGCCAGCTTCGCGTTCATTAGACTCCTTAACCCCAACAGGGAGTAATCAGGGGCTATTCTCATGTCTGGCTAGACAGGGAGGAGCTACTGGCATTTGTTGGTAGAAAAGGAGGAGCCGCAAGCGTTTCTGCGTTGTGAAGTAGGAGCTAGTAGCATCTTTGACTCAAAATTTCAACAATTGACCTGTCCCTTTCGCCCTCAAGGGACCCAATTCGAGACGCCTCCCATCAGCTATTCTGCCTATTCAAAGCCGCCTAGGAACGGGCTCGGTATGCGACCTTTGCGCGGGAGAATGCTGCGAGGGCGAAGCAGGCGGAGACCTGGTATGGTGTGAAGCACCTGGGTGGCTTTGTAACTATAAAAACCTATTGCAGGTGGGTAATTACCCGTTGTACACCCATGAGGACTCCCACAAGATCCATGGAAGGCCTTTAGAAGACAGCCCTGCTCCTTGTTGGAGGGGCCTCTATTCCATTATGCAAAATGCACGGTCTATTTTAACTCCATTTGCCCTAAGCACGAGGCACCAAGTCAAGTCGCAAAGCTGGTTATCTTCAAAGTGTTTCTCTGCAAGCAAACCGCTTCCACGAGAAGAGCCTCCCCAGTTTGGAAGACTCTGGCAGAACTGAAGGAGCGCAGGATTGCTCCTCGTACACTTGAGTCTGCGCAGGAAGCGCCAACTTGCTCAATGCTGCGACGTTCAACCACACTTCTTGTGCACAAGTTACAGTGGCGAGAAAATCGATTTTCCGCTTCAGCGTGCCTGCTAAAGTGGGTCTGCAAGCCAGGCCGCAAGTTTTCTTTGCGCGATTTGGCTCCTCTGCACGTTACCCCGTTTGCGCACATAGGCTGCAATCCTACCAGCAACAGTTTCAGTACATAAGTCCGCTAGTTTAGCTTGCGCTTTTCCCGCCTCAGCCTCATCTTGGATTTGCGGGTGTCTAGTGACCAGTTTTCTGGATAGGTAGCTGCGCGATGGTAAAGACTGGTCCGGTAAAGATGAGAAGCTGGTAGAGGATGGCTTTCAGGAGTGTCATGCGGCCGTTTCATTTGAGCCACCCGATGGTCATGCCCAGCATGGCATGCTACGAAGAGCGGCTTTTCACAGTTGCTACTACCACTTTTATCAATACTAGTATCAGTCTTACTACAAGATTTCAAAGCGCGTGGAAAAATACCCATGTCCGCTGTTGTGGACGGAGAAGAAATCCTCATCGCCTGGGGTCCACTCACTATAGTAGTCATTCGAATTACTGAGGGCGCTATGCTTCCATCCATGGAGCTTGCAGAGATTAATTCCATGGCTCCTGAGGTATCTAGAGACGGAGCTGTCCAAGTCGGCCTTCGAAGGCCACGATCTCCCTGTGGGCTGATGTAGGATACCGCTCACCGCTCAACCCCAACCCCTGTAGCCTGTAGCAGTATGTAAGGTGTGGTTATTGGTGTAGAATGTAGATGTTGAAACGTAACTGCCATCTTTGCAGACCATGGATAAGTGGGGAAATAGCTAATGAAGGTTTGGCGTCTATGCCGGGGTTCAGGTGCAGTTTGGAGGCGGTAAAATGCTTGTTTTCGCTTGGTTCGGGACTCGGCTGCAGCGTGAACATCTTGGATTATCTGGGAGTTTTGCTGAGGATAGGATCTTCAAGCGGCAAAGTCCAGTTCCAGGGTAGGGTGTTGGGGGGTTCGACGGCTCCTAAACCCTAAACCCTAAACTAGCAGCTGTGATTGTGGTATGGACACATCCTGAAGCTGATGTTCCCGTTTCTGAACGAGATAAACCCGAAGTCCGTAAGTCCTCATGTCCTGCATCCCTACATCCATGGCAACCCAACTCCCCGAATCTAGAACTTCTAGGTTTAGGGTTTTAGTTTTGGGGTTTTAGCAAAGAGTAAGAGATGTTAAAGGTTTTTACAGGCAGTGTTGAGCGACCGGTTCAGTGCGACCGGAGCAAGGTAACAAAGAGCCTATTTTTCTTACTATGATTAAGGGTGCAATATTACTTGCAGTATATTTCATATACTGTTGCTATGATTCCTCATTTATATAGGATAGATAGCGGTTATGTATGGGTATGGGGACCGCTATTAAGAATCAAAAGGAAAAACACATGGAAAATCGCATTGAACATGGGGTTGTGGGCTATACTGAAGTAAGATCGAAATCCAAAGTCCCCAAATCTCTCAGCCCTCAATGCCAAGATACTAGTTTCCATAAATCAGGGGATCTGAATCAAGACCCCCAAGTTCAAGTACTATGATCCGCATTGGCCTCCCCCAACTATTCCTGGGTACCCCAGTAGTACCCTTTTGCCCTTTTTCTTTGGGGGTCTCCTTATTAAAATTGAATAGTAGGAAAAAGGGTACCCTTATTATTAAGGGGTTACTGGGGAACCTAGATTCCAAATCCCGAAATCCCAGACTTGTTACATCGCGAGGCTGGTCCACAAGGCCAGCTGATCAGCTTTTGGCAGGCTGGCGCTACCCGAGGCTGGCACCAGCCCTGCAGCTGAGGGTTGGGGTTTAGGGTGTAGGGTTTAGAATCTAGGGTTTAGGGTGTAGGGTGTAGGGTTTAGGGATAGGGTTTAGGGATAGGGTTTACGCATCTCTTCCCCCTTAGGATTGCGCGAGATGTTTCAGAGGAGGCTGTTTGCCGGGGGATGTCTACTGTCAGGGGAGGGACTGAGGTCTTTTTGGGTTATGTGGTGGTGTACATGGGGATCCGCAAGAAATTTAGATTTGCTGCTTGAGGGCAGCCACTTATTCGTTTCAGGGATGCTGTAGGAGCATATAGTTGCTCAGCATACATCGAGATGAGGGCTTTATGGATACTGCAGGCTTGAAACCTCCCCTAAAATGGCTCAGGAACCCCAAGACTAGCAGCCATTGCTGTTTTTCTGCGGGT
The DNA here is from genome assembly GCA_905231905.1 of Symbiodinium pilosum. NCBI lineage: Eukaryota > Dinophyceae > Suessiales > Symbiodiniaceae > Symbiodinium > Symbiodinium pilosum. The sequence goes on along the minus strand of CAJNIZ010000436.1, from coordinate 8,135 downwards.
TTTTAATGAGATCTCACGGGGGGAGGGTATTGCCCGAGGGATTCTCTCAAAGCCTGTTAGTAGAAGGACTTTCCGATCTGTGGGGAGTAAGGTAAGGAGACCCTGATCAATTTTGAGCAAATGCGCTTCTGCGGCTGGTGTTTGATTGCGCAAAGGCTTTTGTCAAAGGCATCCGGCGGTGCCAATGGGAAACATACATGCTTGGAGGGCAGTGGCTGTATGAACCGGAAGGATTGTAAGACAGTACATCAAGCCACAATTTCACGGTTGTCACAGTCAAGGGGTCATTGCTTTGTAATCGTCAGTGGTGCTTCGACTGCGGACGCAAAGGACATTATCGTTTCTACCAAGGACATGCGCTTACTTGGTTCAGCCACTGCAAAATGCTACTCAAGTGGGATAGCGCTGAGCTAGAGCCAGCTGAGATGCCTTGACTTGATTGAGGCAATGCGGGGCTCTGATTACCCACTGACTGTCATGTTACTCTTACAGGGTCTTGGTTTCTTGTTGGGCTACTAGAATATCTTATTATAAGGGTTTAGGGTTTCATCCGAAGTCCACAAACGGAAAATCGAAAACAAAACAGAGACACCATTCCTACATCCAGGTCTTGTACTTCCCAGGGTGTAGGGGCGCATGGTGGTGCACGAAGTCCTTGATCAGCTTCTGAGATTGATAAAAAATGTGTTATGACATCTCTTCCGGTTCTAAAATATGTACATACTATCATGAGGACCTTCCAGTGCTTCAACGGGCCGAATGAGAATTTGTGTGAGGTTAAGCTTATGCCGCGTAGGTACTTGTTGGGCCGTTGGGGTAACTCCTCCATTGATTGGTTCTGAAGAACATGTTGAGAAGTCAAATTGCATCTCTGTAGAACCCCATACATGCTATGTGATCAGTCCAACCATCTACTCCGAAACTTACCACCATGGAACCCAAAAGGGACCTACGAAGATTACTGTCCTTCTAAACATGCCTACAGTACGGGGTTCCATTCTGGCTTGAGAGAGTGTGCATACCTTGTCTATCACTTGCCGGACAACATCCCTACATGGCCAATCAAATCCCGGCAATTTCATATGTCATCCCTACATACACCAGTTCTGTAATACATTAGAGTATAATGGGTCATAACATATATATATATATAGTAGACTACACTATATTACATAGACCCTAATAGGTTATCCAATATATATATATAGTTGTATTACAACATCATAGTAGACTACACTCTATTCTAGTAGATGTTGGATACTGCCCCCCCTCAGTAACAGTTGGAGAATAATTCTAATATGGTTCTATATAGCCCTTAATAGGACCCCTAATATAGGCTGTTATTGGGTGGGGGCGGTACCCAAAGTAGATGTGCTTCAGGCCAAATCCCTTCATCCCGAAGGACTTCTCCTTAGCTTGGCCGCAGGAGCGCAGGGACACCTTAGGGGCTGACCTTGCTAGGGTTCTATTGGGGTCTAGTGTTTAGGGTTTAGGGTTATATTGGGGTTATATAGGGATTATAGGGTGTACATTGGGCTAGTATTGGGGATAATGGAAAACGAAATGGAAACTACTATTAGATTTTGGTGTTATACTAAAGTTTGGGGTCATTGCGGTTGTGTTCTGAAGGAGAGAGAGAGATACGTAGTGCATACATTTTGTTGTCACATACGTTAAGAGAGCAAACACCTACAATTGGCACTTTAAGTCTAGGGTTTTTCCCAGACCTCGGAGACATCTACGGATCGTGAGGGGATCTCAGGGCTCCCCCTTAGCATGGCATAGTTTTATTTTTTAATCTTTGAGGGGCATCACAGGAATTTTGGAGAAGCTGCAGTCAACCTGCGAATAGAATTCATCGAGGTAATGCGGAGACTTGTTTTTGGCTTACAAGGGTCCAGGCGAGACATCCAAGAAGGAGCTTGATCGCTTGCTTGTTGGAGTTTCCAGGGTCGCAGTATCTTTTTGAGGTCTCCTATGCAAAAGGCGTAGAGTCTAGGGTTTTGGGGTTCAGGGTTTTGCTGTGCACCTTGAGGGCTTGGCTGTGCATAGTTTCTTTACTAGTTTAAGGTTTTAAACTTGTGGCAGGGATAGTGGGACTGTCGATTGAGGACATTTATACTTAAAGCTGTGGAGGATTGAGCATGTTTGGTCTATCGTAGCAGTCGCCTACAAACACATTGTACTACGGAGGAGTACAAGGAACCCCACTTGAAATCCTTGAGCATGCTCTCTTTGGAAGTTCTTCGTGGGGACTCGGTCTGTCATGCTTCATGAGGATTCAGGATGCTCTCACAGACACGTTTTGCGCTGCCTCGAGTAATCCCATCCCCAAAGCTCGAGGCCCCAGGCCTCTGCTTTAGCAGCTCAAAACGTATTCGTACTGCCATTATGCTGCTGTGAGAGCAAGGCTTCTTTCTCCCCACTGTTGGCCGTTCTGCATGTGCCGTTTTCCTCTGTCCCCAAGCACGTCTTGCGCCACCAGGGGCCACCTGACCTGCTTTGAGGCCGGTGACATCGGGGCAATGACAAACCAGCTAAAACCTTCCACTTCTACAGCTTTAAATTACTGAGCGAGACAGCTTTAATTCCATGATGCCGCTGGTTGCCAGGCTCCCGCTCGCGACAAGGCGGTCGCCTCATCCCGACCTCCAGAACTTCTTCGCAAGGATGCGACGCGGTGGCAGCTAAGTGAGAACTTCATACGGGCCACTCACTGGGTGGGTGCAAGTAGAGAAAGAAGGAATGGAACAGACGACGAAAACTACCATACTTTTTGGGAATATATAGGGGCTACTACAAACATGCGTTCCTCCATGCCTTACTGGCAACTACTAAGGTGAGATCGCTTGTAAGAAGAATGAGCAAGTATGGCCTGCAAGCCGAAACATAGTAGTTAGTACTAGTAGCAAAAAGAGCATGAGGACTATTGAAATCAGGATGGTTAGCGGCACCATGATATGATCGTGAAGTCCTGGTAGACTTTCACATTGCAGGAAGGAAGTCCAAAAGTTTCTCGCGGCTAAGAGTTTCAGTCAGTAGATGAAAAGCGGGCTGGGTGGGTTGCTTAGCTTGAAACCTTACTAGTCTACGGCATAATCAGGGGGGACCTGATTGTAAGGAATAGGCTAATTCAGAGAAGACCACTTGGGTTAAGGGCTTATATTCTGGACTGTTTCCTGGCTTTGCTCCAGCTTCCTGCGAAGGCACCTGCAGTTTAAAGTGCAACATGAGACCTCCAGAATTCTTTTATGCGGAAGATCAGACAGATTTCCTTGAGCAGAGCTTGCATGCTGCCTGGCCTATGTGTGTGAGGTGATGGGGCTCCTTCACTTGTTCTTTCATCGAAGGCAGTATAGCTGTAGATTACTTACTTGTATCCAGAATCTGGCGCGAGCTGAGACGGCATGTGCCTTCCAGACTGTTTACCAACAGCTTTCACATGTTCAGCTCTGTTTCCTGCCTAAGTCGAGGACAGTAAGCCCTTTACCGCAAACCTTGACCGGACTCAGAATCCCAGACTCCAGACCCTAAATCCTAGATCTCAGACCCCAGGCCTTGGGCAGTGACTCAATGACCCTAAGGACCGCTGGCGGGTGTTCTTCAAGGCAGATCAAGCCTTCGGAGTTCCGAAGGGGACCGTGATCTTGTGCCACAGAGCAATTACAGGTGATATTAATTACAGGTAATATTAGGGTTATATTGGGGTAATAACAGGAGTCCGAGGGGTTGTAAAGAGGTTATATAGAGGATATATTGGGGTTATAGTGGGAATCCTAGGGTTATATATGGGTTACATAGGGGATGCATTTGGGTTATATTGGGGTTATGGGTACTCTCCCAAAGAAACATGGAACCTTGCGTATTCCCGTTTGGAAGGGACGGTCGTGTCTGTGGAGCCCCTGATCAGGTTCCATGTTTGGATTTTTTTTGGCCAGGTGTGGATGTCAGTCATGAAGTCCTCAACTTTCGGGTGCTTTTGAGTCGGCATAGGAGTTCTTGCTTCCGATGGGCTCCGATGGACCATTTTGCTGTGCTAGGGTCTCAGGTTTCATTGAGACTCGTGACGTGCGTGAGCCTTTGATGTTTTGCAATGCAGAGCTAAACCTCCCCACTTTCAAGCTTGCGGAACAGTGAGGGCGTGGCAATGTCCCGCGCCAAAGTAAGGCTTTCCGAACTTTGTTGGGCGCGTGTCGCGGCTTCATTTCTTGGATGTTCAAATTTAGCTTGCACGGCGCATGGCCGCAACAAAATAAGTCCAGCTCAGGAAGAAGCAAGCCAACATCCTACCTAGGCAAGAAATCCTAGGACGGGCCGAAGCCTGGAACATCTAAACTCATGCCAACCCCTAACCTTGCTTCTGCTTACGGCGTGGAAGGCAAACTTCCGGCTTTACTGACTCAAATACGTTCCTATTCGATGCTTTTCTGTAGAAGATTCGCATTGCCTTTAATGGTTCTTCAGGCAGAACTCTTGCATTCCTTATACATGTATAGAATCTCCATCCAGGCTGCTAAGTCGCTTGTGACCGAAGATGCACCCCCACAAATTTCTTGTGTTCTTGCCAGTATGCATGCTTTCCCTCATTTTGCCCGCAGACGATTCTCCCCAAACATATTCTCCAAGCCCCAATCTGTAAGCACCTGACTCGGGATTAGTAAGGAAGGGGGAATGGATTGTAGGAAGCAGTTGCATTTAGGAAGTACTCTAGGGACCAAAGCCCTCCAGTTTTGCTAACTGCCAAGGGGTACATTTGGTAGTTTCCCAAAAAAGGGGACCCTAATATAGACCCCAAGATACCACAATCCTTATTATGGAGACCCCAAGCAAGTACCCCCTAATTTTAAGAAACTCCCATTTCCCAAGGCAGTTCTGGTTCCCAGATGCCGCCCACACTTCGAAATCGGCACCTGCAACTGCGGTGGACACAGCCGACGGCCGGATCGTGGCGCGTTGCTGGGACTCCGCAGGTTCAAGAGGTGTTAGGGTTCTTCTGGGGTTGGGCAGGGATTATGTGGGATGTGTATAGGGAGAGACTACTATATGTGAATAAGGGAAGACCCTCTGAGCAGCGGAGGGAATGGAGCGATTGGATGTTTGATGACGCATGAGATCAATGTTGTTCGTCCTGCTCAGAACTGCAGTGTGCTTTGCTGTGCAACTCACTAAATCTTCCGCTTGTCCTAGAATCCGCGCCCTCGCTGTTGAGTACATACAAGTTGGGTTAGGCCCCGCCCACTAAGAGTGGTCTTATTAAGCCACAAACCTCCATGAGTCTTCTCCGTCGATCTCTCTGTCTCTCTCTCTCTCTCTCTCGCAGGTTTCAGCATCGGCGAAAAAGTCAAATTGCCTCCAGCCTGTTATTCTTCTGTGCATTTCGGAAAATCCCGAAATTCCAAGCATTAAGCTCCCCGACATTTCGTCTCCCACTCCCCATGCAAACATGACCCTCAACCACTCTGCGAGAGCAGAAAGGAGCGCGCAACAAAAAGCCACTACAAGCTCCCTGTGAGCCATCTTGCCCAGGCATTTGGCAGCTGTCCTTGGCCGATCGACTCACGGAGGATCCCTTTGATTTTGGGTTCGGACTCTTTTGAAACCCTTTCTTCGTGTATTGGCGGTTGCCTGAGATAGGGGCCTAAAAGCTAGGGGTCAACATTCAAGTCTAAAACGACAAAGGATGAGTTTGGTTCCAGCTACTTGAACCATCAACAGGCAGGCATGATCGCCTCAGGTGTGTAGCATAGTTAAGGACAAATTTGTTGTCTCAGCAGCCTCCGCTATGGCCTTTGGCTCGCTTGCCGGGTCTAGCTTTGTGGTTGCTTATGTTCCGTCATTCCACTCCTCAGAGGCAATGGAAAGAACATTCCCAGCCTTGCACGAATAATTGCGAAGCCAAGTCTCAACTTGTCAACTCTTGTGGAGCTTGAGGCCGCCATTTCATGTCAGATGGAGAAACTGTTTCAAAAGTCCTCGTTTGCAAGGCCCAGTGCCAAGGCTCAAACATCCTAACAAGAGTCTAATATAATTTGGTTGAGCCTGAAGATGGAACAGTAAACCACATCTTCCCCTGAGAATCTCCCCCTCGATGAAAGTTCTGTAACAGCCCAGGAGCTCTAAGTCTAAGCTGCACGAAGGCCTGAGCCCTGAAACCCATTGTCTAGCAACTTGATACGGTGGATACTTGAAATCCTGC
>CAJNIZ010000435.1:3223-21836 GCA_905231905.1 Symbiodinium pilosum | reverse complement strand
GCTCGCAACCCTAAGTCTCCCAAACCCTGAACCCTGAACCCTACACCTTAAATCCTAAACCCTAAACCCTAATCTCTAAACCCTAAACCCTAAACCCTGAACCCTAAACCCTAATCCCTAAACCTCAAATCCTAAACCCCAACCCGGAAACCCTGGACCCCAAAATCCTAGGAGCCCTTGCCAGAGCGGAAAGCCAACCTCGATGAGGTGAGGAAAAAGGCGGGTCTGGGGGGGTTGGGGGGTTAAGGATGGTTATAGTCCCTTTAGAGGGATTTATAGGGTTATATAGGGATTGGTTTGGGGTTGTATAGGGATAATGGAAAGGAAAATGGAAACTACTAGTTAGGGTTTAGGGTTTAGGGTTTCCCGGAAACTAACATTGAAACCCAAAAAGGGCCCTATAAAGACTACAGTCCTTCTAAAAGGGGACTATATTGGTTTCCATGTTAGTTTGGGGGAGTGTAAGCGTTGAAGGGTTCAGGGGTGTAGGGGTTAACGGTTTAAGGGTTCAGAGGTTAAGGGTTTGTGGATTCAGGGGTAGGGGTTGAGGGTTCAGGGGTTACGGGTTTAAGGGTTAAGGGTTTAAGGGTTCAGGGGAGTAGGGGTTAAGGGTGTAGGGGTTGAGGGGTTTAGGGCTTCAAAATCATGCAAGTTAAGCAAGATGATCACACCGTTTTTATTCAGGGATAGTATCAGGATTGTACAGGGTTGTTCTGAGGATTGTATTTGGACAGTATACGCATTTCTTGAATTGTGTTTGATTTGACACTAAGCAGTCAGCTGATCCCCTAAGCCCTCAGACCTAAACCTTGAGCCCCAAACTCTAAACCCTAGACCTGAAAGAATGTTTCAGCCTGCTAACCATACACAAACTTGTATAGCACGATGTATGCCTATAGAACCATACAGATCCTCATGAGGGGGGTTTAGTTGCTCATTTAATCCCCTTAAAGGGACCCCAGCCAATCAGGGCCCAAAACCTGGAACCATAGTCCCCAAACCCTAAACGCCCAAAAATCTAAACCCTGAATCCTAAACCTTAAACCCCCTAACCCTTAATCCTCAAAAACCTAAACCTCTTTCCTAAATCCACAGCCCTAAACCCTCCAAACCCTAAACCCTAGACCCTAAACCCTAAACCCTAAACCCACCAAGGATGCCCCTAGGGAGGATGACCTCAGGGGCCTCAGAGAGCTTAGCCGCGCACAGGAGCTCACAGGTCCAAAAGCTTGGGGTTCGAGGTTCTATAGGGTGATCTAGGGTTATATATGGGTTTTACATGGTTTTGTATGGGTTATATATGGGTTATATATGGGTTATATATGGTTATATATGGGTTGTATAGGGTTGACTCCTTAAAGGGGGGTATATAGGGGATTATATAAGGGACTACTATGGGGGTTATCAAGCGGGATAGATGGGTTATAGAAGGTTAGGGTTTAAGGGCTTAGTGTTTAGGGTTGAGAGATCTAAGGAGTTGGGGCTTTGGACTTTTTGGGTTCTGAGGGTTTGGGCTTTAGGGCTTAAGGATGTGGGGTTGGAGGTTGGGTGCGGATCCCATCTGTGGTAAAGAAAATTTTCTACTATTGCTAACAATCGAGACGCTCGGGGCAGGTGAGTAGCATTTTCTAGCAACATCATGCTAGTCCTCGGCTTCACGTTTGCCAGGTTCCCAGCGTTTGGGAATTATGATTACCCTAAACCCTAAACCCTGGGAGCCAAGCTAGGTGTAGGGGATGCGGCTTTGGTACTTAGCGCTTTGTATCCATCTTGATCAAGGTTCCCTTCGTGAAGCCAACAAAACTCAACCTCTCCTCTAATAGTAGTAATAGCAGTAAACAAATATAAGAATAATAGTATGAACAGGAATAGTAGGAATGATAGGAATAATGGTAATAATAAGAATAATAGTAGTAATAATAGGAATAATGGTAATAATATTAATAAGGATGCTGGGGAATAGGCTCACCAAGCTAGGGCGGAACCCCACTAAGGTAGAACCCCACAGAGTTTCCTCTTGAACTGAACTGAGTAGTATTTTATTTGGGGATACTATGGTACCCAATATAGAGTAAGATTATATCCTCCTTTTGGGGCATATTATTTTATATAAGGAATATTATCTTACTAGGTTCAACTACAAAAAACACTACTCAACTGTAGTCTTTGTATGCCCCTGCTTTAGGCTCAGGCTAGGGGAGGGTCGTAAGTTGAAAGACGCTCCCAACTTTCTGTAGGGAGAAGAAGTACTGATCCTCTGCGGGAGGAGATACAGCAGCGTTTGGTTGAGGCAAGCTGCTTCAGGTTCTGGGGTCGAAATTGCGCAGAAGGGGTGTCCACAATTTTCATGTTAACCCTAAACCCTAAACCCCAAACCTTAAACCCTTAAACCCCAGACCCTAAACCCTAAACCCTTGGAGGATGATATGTTTTCGGGCTTCGGCTTGATCCTTCACATTGTGGTGCTTGCTGGGGAATGATGACATGGATCCCCAAAGTTTGGGTTATTGGGTTTAGGGTTTAGGGTTTAGGGTTTAAGGATGGTCCCTGGAATCCATTCCCCTTCCCTACTAACCACAGAGGAGTTTGGGGGGTGTGGGTCGTTCTCAAAATTATCGGCCCCTTTTGGTTATAGAATATATTACGTATATTACGGCACCTAATATCTAGGGGTACCCAAAATGGCACCCGAATTTTGGGAACTACCCATACACTGGGGGTTCATATATATATATATAACCCCAATAATGGAGAATCAAATGGAAAAGAAAATGGAAAATGAAATGGAAGCTGGGGTTATATAGGGGTTATATAGGGGATATAGTATAGGTCGTGCGGAAACTGAAGCCGAAGTTGTGGACTTGTTGCGGCTATCTTGTTGTGAATTTGGCAGAAGTTCTTCAGGCCACATCAGGCTTGGCATAAGGAGTGACGTACAAGCGATAACTACAGTGATGGCCTGCCAGAACCTTACTGACATGTTTGCAGGTTGCACTCTTGGTTTGGGGTTTAGGGTTTAGGGACCCTAAACCCTAAACCCTGAACCCTAAACCCTAAACCCATAAGGGCCATCCCGCGCTCACAGTGGGGTGCAACAGGCGTCCTCATCAGGGCTGCCTCTGTTCTGAGGGCCCTGGGGATTGATTTCAAAGGGTTTAGGGTTTAGGGCTCTGGGGATTGATTTCAAAGGGATGGCTTGGATGTTGCTAGGGCCCCAGGACGGAAACGCAAAAAAGAGGCTCTCCGAACAATGGCCTGAAACTCAAGCGGCCGCCAAAATACGTCAAAGAGCATGCTGATATCAAAATAAATGCACCACTCCTACGATACAATTATTCTCTCCCTTCGTTTCTCCAAATTTTAAGGTCAATAAACTAGCCAACCTATTTTTTGTCAACCCTGATTTCTAAGCGTTCTATATATATATATATATGTATGGTAGTTTCCCAAAATAGAGGGGCCCCAATATGGACCTAAATATACTATAGTCCTTATTATGGGGACCCCCAAAATGGTACCCTTAATTTGGGGAAACCCCCATATATATATATCTATGTACATGCCCATGTATCCATAAACCCGGCCCATCAAGAGTTTAAAATGTAGTATTCCCCCCAAACGTAGTTCTAATCAGTTAGGGCAAAGCAACTTCGAACACACAATTGTGTTGTTATGCGGCCCTCGGATGAGGAGCGCGCCCATGGGCCCGGCAGAGTTGTTTGGGGTAATGCGTGGCTGTTAAGGAGCCCGGAGATATGAAGGGTTCAGAGGTGGATTATGCGGTCCTGATAAAGGATGTTACAGGGACTGTATAGGGATCTTTTCTAGGTACCCCAGTAGTATCTTTTTTTTAGGTCTCCTTTTTGAAGCTGAAAATGAGGAAACAGGGTGCCCTTATCATCAAAAGGTTCCTGGGGAACCTAATTTCTAAAGAGTATTCCTCAAGCATTGCCAGAGCAGAGAAATCCCACTAGGAACTCGATCGCTTTGAAGAGTGCCTACATTGCATACAAGCCCTCCTCATTAAAAGTTGGATAAGATTTATAATGCAACTGTTTTATAGGCCTTAATGTGATCCCGATTATGAACTGTTTATGGGTGGGGGCAGGACCCAATGCCTACATGTGTCTGGATTTCAAGACATTTTTCGCAAGGGGCGCCCAGAAACCCTCAAAGCTTCAGGGTTCAGGATTTGGGCCCTAAGGTTCAGGGTTTAGGGGTGTATTAAGGGAGATGTTAGCAGCTTAGGTCCTAAACCCTAAACCCTATATTTTTGGGGTTTTGAGGGGGAAAACCCTAAACCCTAAACCCTGAACTCTAGATCTTCTCAACCATTAAAGGTCAGCCCTAGAACCCAGAACTGCAGACGAGGCCAATCTGCGCGAGGGAAAGACCCAACGAGTGTTGGTTTCAGCATGCGATGTGCTGAAGGAGAGGATGGGGTTGCAATGAGGGTTATCGTAGATTATAGTATGTTATAGTATATTATAATACTATATTGTAGTATTCTATAGTATACTATGGTATATTAAAGCATACTACAGTATAGTGTAGTATATTATAGTATATTATTGTATATTTCAGTGTAGTGTAGTATATAATAGTATCTTATAGTATATTCTAGTATATTATAGTATATTATGGTCTATTATGGTATATTATGATATATTATGGTATGTTGTGGGCTGGGAGTTGTTGTTGCGAGCATTCAAGCAATGCTAGAGACTTGAACGGAAAAGAAAACCGACAAGTAAACGGACATTTTGACTTCTGGACGGGCTGACATGGACAATTGCCAATATGCTGCTGGGGATGTAGGAAGGGTAGAATTGTTCTGTATAACGTGCTGGTGGCGTTGTGATCAACGAAGATTGTTTCAATGCTGTTCGACAGATGGATCCACGAACTTCATCCGACTTGGTGTCCCGTCTTGACTAAGCCTTCACATTCTGTCCGCACTCCGAAGGCTTACAGGTTACAGCATGATATGTACATATATATATATATATAGAGCTGTGTTTGACACTTAGATCATACATGCTGCCTGTTTTCCGATAATCGTACTGTTTGCCACGAGGTTGTGAAAATTATGGTCCCTTTTTGGGTCCTCACTGCACTGCAGCCATACTTGGGCCACCCAAACACGGACCACATTTTTGACAACCCTCCATCTACGCCCTCCCTGGGCAAGGAGCCTGCTGATCCTGATGGTCTCGTTGCCTGCTGTAACCGTTCCTACTAGGGTAGTAAGCAATCTTAAGCCCAAAGACCAAAACGCGGCTGTGGCCGAGTTTTTGTTTTTGCCTTTTGTGGGTGTGTTTGCCTCCTACCAGGAGTTGCAGACGTGGCCAGTTCCCAAGCAGCTGCTTCCGCACCCCGTCTTGCATGGGACCCCTCACCTCTATATGAGCTATTGTCTAAACTCCTTGAAGGAAGGCCATATAGGGGAGTACTACAGGGTTTTTCAATGGGGATACTGGGAGCTCTGAATTTAGCTCAAAATTCTTCCCAAATTCTGAAGGAGGGTGTAAGGTTGTGCCGTGCCCCAAGGGAACATGAAACTTCATATAGGATTCGATTATGAAGAAAGTACTGGATGTAGGCTTCCTTCCAGGGTTCCATGGTAGTTTTGGGGGAAGGTGAAAGTTTGGAAGCCCTAAACCCTAAACCCTAAACCTTAACCGTGTGGGGCGTGAGATGTGTACATTTTTCAAGAGGGTTTAGTGGCTTAGGAGCTCAGGGCTCCGCTAGTATAATTGTACAGGGATTGATGGCTACCCCTAAGCCCCAAACCAAATTAATGTTGCCATGTTGGACTAGGTTTGCATCCGCGATTCCGTTACCCCTCCTTTCCGTGTCTACACTCGCTCACTCGCCTCACCCCTTTTCTTGCGGCACCTGAAACCACAAGAGCAGCTCTCACTGGATTGGTGGAAGTAGTTCGTGCAAAGCAATAGTTTTAAAACTGATCCTCCACCGGTGAAGCCATGCTCACCCGCGCACAGCTCTTGCAGAACAAAAGTTCTAAGCAGCTGATGACGGGGAACCTATCCATGCCACCTGCGTTTTAGGATTTCTGTCAGGGTTCATACTTGGAGGGTCAGGCAGACCTAGTAACTAGGTTAATAATGAGGATAAATAGGGTTACTATATGGGTTATGGGGGTTATTAACCTACGTACGAAATCCCCCTGACCCTCCAAGTAATCGCACTTGCTTCTAAGCCATCAAACACCCTTCACGGCAAGCCCCTAGCAAACATGAGGTCAGAGTTTGCAGATGAGGCGGAGGCCAGAACCGGCAAACGCGGTTCAGGGTTTTGGCTTGTAGGGTATAGGGTTTAGGGTTTAGCCTCTAGGGTTTAAGGTTTAGTGTTATAGGGTATGGGGTATAGGGTTTACGGTTCAGGCCCAGCTTTTGTTGTAGTTTTAGATGCCGGAAATTCCAAACGATGTTCCCGTTTGGATAGGGTGTGGCAATTTATGTTATCTTCCTGAACGACAACCCAGAAGATGTAGTTTCCATTCTTCGCCGACGAAAGCGGCGAAGATGGTTGAGCTGAGGTTGCAGAACAACAAAATGATGGGCTTAGGGTTTGGGGTTTTGGGGTTTAGGGTTTTGGGTTTAGGGTTTAGGGTTTGGGGTTTTGGGGTTTTGGGGTTTAGGGTTTAGGGTTTAGGGTTTCCATTTCAGCGACTTATAGTCCGGATATGCGCGTCGTATAGTGCACCGCAAACCCCAAGTCCCCGACACTAGTTGCGGGGACGCTTGTTTGGGGAAATCCTGGGTTCACCTACTACGCGCCCCTATACTATCCCCCAAGCTCCCCCTTCATTAAGGTTACTTTGGAATACTTCATATTAATTACTGGTAATTACGGGGGAGCCTAAGGGGGCAGAGTAGGGGGTGGTAGTCAGGGCATCCATGAGACAGGTTAATTTTTATCTGGGGCTAGCGCTAACGCAGATGTCGTGCTTTGCGTTGCGATCCGAAATCCTTCCCAATGTGCAGCCCTTCACCCCTCAACCCGAAACCCTAAAGTCGAAACCTCGGGTCATGTAGGGGTCCCCTTTTTCTGACGTCACTCGCCAGGCTTGGGCGCCACTCTATGGGAACCTCTACCCACAGGTGCCTAGCCTCAAACGAGTTGTGCAGCATAAATGCTGCATGAGAGGCCTCGGATTTGGTGATCTTGGGAACTCTGGACTTCGGATTTAGGTAAGCGGATTTTAAAAACCCTCTAAGCCCCAAACCCTAGACTCTATAGTGTTTCTCATTTCGCTCTCAACCCCAAACCTCAACCTGAGGGTTGGGTATTTTGAGCTTCGGGTGTCAGATCTTGTTTTTCCCTTCAGACCGGTGGTGGGCATTTCGATGTTCATAGCTTTCCCGAAGAGTATGTATCAGATCTTTTGGTTTTAGGGTTTAGGGTTTCATGTCCATCAAACAACATGTCCACAGTTGGAAATCGTGGAATATTCAATATTTAATATTCAATATTGTAGAGCTGCAACATCAAGTATGCATGATTCATGGCCCTCGCTAAAGTTGGTTTAGACAGGCTTGACAAGTAACCCATAGTAAAAAAAACAATAATGTAGACCCATGATTAATAACCCCCTTTTTTTAAGGGCCTAAATATGAGGATCCCTACTATAATCCCTGTAAAGGGGAGGGGTTTATGAATCAGGGGTCTGGGTTAGGAGTTTTAAAGTAAAGATTGATTACGGGGGTGCGGGGTCTAGTGCTAGGGCTGCTCGGGGGAGAGACCATATGAGCTGTAGCTAAACTCCTCAAAGGGGGTTATATAGGGGATTATATACAGGGGACTACTATAAGGGTTAACCCTAAACCTTAAACTCTAAACCCTAAACCCTAAACCCTAGGAGTTTAGACAATGGCTCCTATGAGTCTGAGATGGAACTAGCCCTCATTGTTGTGAAGAAAAAAGCCGCAAGGCCCTTCTATGGCCCGAGATTTGCAGGGGTTTAGCGTTCAGAGAGCTCTCACTGGCTACGTCTTAAGGATTTGTGCTTTATAAATCCGAGTAAGATTTCGCGCTTTGAGCCTTAAGCCTCCAACCCTAAACCTTAACCGCATGAAGGGATGCATCCCTGACCTTGGTAAGCATCATTATCCTCAGCTCTATCCTCCTAAACTGACATGCAACCCAGAAAGGGGCCCCACAAAGATTACTGTCCCTCTCTAATGGGGCTATGTGGCGTCTCCTGTTACGCGACGTATATGCCACCGCACACCCCATGGTTCATTAGATAAACTCTGCATTTCCACGTTTAATCCCAAAACGGCCGCTCTATATGGGTAATACCCAAAATTAAGGCCCCATCTTGGACCCCTAAATATTAGGTGCCGCAATACATTATCCTTAACCAAAAGGGTCCCATAATTTTGAAAACGATCCATATCCCTATACAATCCTTATGTAATCTCGTATGCCCAGGCCCCACCGGCGCAGCTGCGCTCGGTGCGCGATGGCTTTGCTTCCGCCGCGGAATGCAGGCATTTCGGGGAAATAGGGTGGAGCTTGCAAAACCTTTCTACGGTTAGCAAGGAATGAGGGAGTGGATCCGTATAGTTGTCCTATAGTAGTTTCCATGTCTTTTCCATGTCTTCATTCCTTGCTAACCAGAGACACGAAGAGACTCCATGGGGGGTGCCCTGCTACTGGCCCGCGATCTGTGGCTTTGGGTTAAAGTAGGGTTATTTAGACTTACATATACATGGTTTTATACAGTTCGTTAGGGCTATATGGGGTTGTATGGGGATGATGGAAAGGAAAATGGGTCAATGCTTCGCAGCTTGCATTCCGCGAGCCTTAGGAGACGTACGGTACGTTCGTGTGTGCCGACTTCGCAAGCAGTTCTGACTTGCTTGGACGCCCTATTACTTACTGGGGGGTTGGTAGGAAATAAGGGAATATAGTCTAGTATATAGGGATTACATAGGGATTACAGAGGGATTATGTGGGGAATAAGTGAATATATGATACAAGGATTATATAGGGATTATATTCCCTTATTCCTTGCTAGCCACCAGTAAGATTTGCAAAAGATATCTCTTTTAAGCGCGCTGCTTGTATGCTGCATTTATGATTACCCTGAGAAATCACAGATGCAATTTCCAGGGACGCCTGTGGCTTCTGCATCCGCGACTTGGCATCAAGTTGCGGTGCCAGAACCAAAAGCCCTAAACTCCTTTGGTCCTTTGAGGTTCGTAGATTGTGGGCGGTTTTGCTTCTCATAGTTTGGTCAGGAGGAAATCACCAGAATTATGGAAGGAGGCGTCAGAAATCTTCACTGCATGCATCTTACAACCAGAAACTCATCACGATCTAGAAACGCTTACGTTGAGGTTGCTACTGGGTCTACTGGTCTCAGAAGTGGTTCGCGCAGCAGTCTTGTAATCATCTGAAAATGCCACCTGCAGCCTTCCTATTTCCTAAGAGTTTGTAGGGATTTGGGTTTAGAGTATGGCAAAACATGGAAACCATTATCTAGGGTTTGGGGTTATATAGGGGTAATGGAAAATACAATGGAAACTACTATTTAGACAAGTCCTTTGCATGGTTCGGTACGATTAGAACGAAAGTGAAGCTGCCCAAAGCTTGATGGTTCAGCTTGCTAGCCCAGGACAACTACCTTGCCTTTTGTGCGTTCCAGAAAGAAATCTTAGCAGAATTTCAGCCCTACTCCTTACATCCGCAGTCCGAACAACCTCAACTTCTAAACTCTGGACCCTAACCCCACCCTACACCGACACCCTAAACCATCGACCCTAGGCCCAACAAACATACCTGAACAATTTTCTTAGGTGCCATGCACTGCATGTTCCGACGCGGTGGTCAGACATCCCTGGCCGTGCCTGGATCAAAGTTTGAGATCCTTTACAATACTATAGGGCTCTAACTAAGGGTTCTATTGGGTGGGGTAATATTAGGGCTCATATTGGGAGAATGGAAAATAAAATGGAAACTACAGGGATTATAGGGGTTATATGAGCTACGGACTAAATTTAGGTTGGGGGGAACCTATAGGGGACTATAAGGGATATACTACAAATTTAGTCCAGGGCTCGCATAATCTGCAAGTGGAAAAGAAGGTGGAAAACGAGATGGAAACCGGATTGTAAAGGGATTTATGGAATTTCAGGTTGTCAGGATTTCGAGATCCTTAATCTACTTTGTGGCGCATGAGCTTCCTGGCCGTGTAACTACAAGAATGCGCTATCTTCCTCCATTAAAACCCTAAACTCTAAACCCTAAAACCTAATCAACCCTAAGCCCCAGATCGCAAGCTGCCAACCTCAAACCCCACCCAAATCCTAAACGGTTTAGGGTTTAGGGTTTTCTGTGCATCCCAAACATTCGATCCTGAGTTATCTAAGCCCTGTCATGAAGAACCACGGGCACGTAAACCCAAGGGTTTAGGGTTTAGGGTTTAGGGACAGCCTCCGGCGGCGGAGAAAAGGTGCAGCAAAAAGCAAAACACATTCCGTAAATCAAAAGCCTGTCGGAAAATTGTCCATCGCACAACATCCTTCATTTCCAAACTTTGGACCCTAAATCCCAAACTCTAAACTCTCAATCCCAAGCCCTAAAGCCTCAACCATAAATCCCAAACCCTACACCCTAAACCAAACCCGAAGCCCTAAACCTTAAATCCCAAATCCAAACCTTAAACCCTAAACCCGAAATCCCAAACCTGAAGCCGTACACCCTAAACCCTAAGCCCTAGATCCCAAACCCGAAGCCCTGAACCTTCAATCCTAAGCCCCAAGTCTTAAATCCTAAGCCCTGAACCCTAAATCCCAAGGCCTTCAATCCTAAACCCTAAGCCCTAAATCAAAAGCCCTAAATCCCAAGCCCCTAAACCCTAAGCCCCAAATCCCAAACCGAAAATCCCTACATCAGACCCCTAAATCCTAAGCCCGAAATCCCTAGATCCTAAATACCTAAGCTGAGGTGGGCTCAACACTGGAGCGCCGTGCTGGGGCCCAGGGCGCCGAGCTTCTCTGCGGCCTCCCGGCTCAAAGCTTTGGGTTTAGGGGTTTAGGGGGTTTAGAGGGTTTAAGGGTTTAGGGGTTTAGAGGGTTTAGAGGGTTTAGTGTTTAGGGGTTTAGGAGGTTTACGGAGTTTACGGTTTAGGGATTTTTAGGGTTTAGGGATTATGGGGTTTGGGTGGTTTAGGCTTTAGGGTTTCAGGTGGTTTAGGGTTTAGCGGTTTAGAGGATTTAGGGTTTAAAGGATTTAGGATATAGGGTTTAGGGATTAGAGGTTTGGGTGGTTTAGGGTTTAGGGTTTCAGGTGGTTTAGGTGGTTTAGGGTTTAGGGGTTTAGAGGGTTTAGGGTATAGGGTTTAGGGGTTTAGGTGGTTTAGGAGGTTTAGGGTTTAGGGGTTTAGGGGGTTTACGGTTTAGGGATTAGGGGTTTAGGTGGTTCATGAGGTCTACGGTTTAGGGATTAGGGGTTTAGGGTTTAGGGATTAGGGATTGAGGGTCGAGGGGAGGATTAGGATTCAGGGTTTGGGGATTGGTTGTAGGGGTTAAAAAAGCAATGTGGGGATCATATACGGATTACGTATGGGAACGGAAAAGAATGTGGAAACTGCCATGTAGGGCTGAGCGATTCAAGGATTGGGATTTACGGCGTAGGGTTCAGGGTTTAGGGCTTAGGGTGGAGGGTTTAGGGTCTCGGGATGAGGAGGTAGAACAAAATTTTAAGGGTGTGGGGATTTAGGCTTAGGGATTTGTAGGATATAGCAGTCCTCCAACTGTGCAATGGCTACAATATGAAAGCTGTCCTATGGACCCTATGTAGTTGTGACCCTAAAGCCTAAACCCTCAGCCGATGTGGTGGTTTCAGATTTTCTTGTGTGTTTGGGGATTAAAGTTAGGGGTTTAAGGTTTAGGAGGCGTCGGTGTTTTGGAAGATATAGGGATGTGGGGCTTGTGTTGTTTTATTTGTTTTTTGTGGGTGGTTTTCTTTGCAGATTCGAAGAGGCTTTTGGGTGGTGAGTTCTGTCGTGAAATGATTTATGGAACAGCGTAGGAAGTTTCATTTTGAAATGTGGAAGTTTTCCCTTTTGCTTTTTATGCTGGATGTACATGGGACAGTCCATAAATGGGGGCCATTTATATCGAACATGTTACATAATCCTGATTATGGGGATCTAGAAGAGGTGTTTTCTTCCTCTTGAAGGCACGGCTGCAGAACATGTGCAGCACATAAACCCTAAACCCTAAACCCCTAAACCCTAAACCCTAAACCCTAAACCCCTAAACGCTAAACCCTAAACCCTAAATCCTAAACCCCTAAACCCTAAACCTCTACCTTCCGTCAAGGGTGTTTTGTTTTTTCTAGGTTGTTGTTGCTAGGGCTCGGGCCCAGAAGCAACCAACTCGACAGTCCCCTCGTTCCAAAGCGAATACATCTTTTATGAGGGTTTAGGGTTTAGGGTTTAGGGTCTAGGGTTTAGGGGAACCCGCCCAGAACGAAATGTAAGCGGACCCTCATATAGCCTCCATTAGCAGCTGTAGTCATTGAGTCTTCATGTAACAAATCTCATACCTCATCCAGTAAAGTAACAGCTTGAGTCCCAACCCTGGGAGCCATGCTTGTCGAAGCCACAACTGTCCACTTGTTGTCCCTAAGCCTTAAACCCTGAACCGCAAATTGGGGAGGGAAGGAAGCTTCCCTTGAACAAGCCAGGACTGGTGGAGAGGCCCAGACAGTGTGGATGGACTTTCGCAAATTATAGTCCCCCTTAAATAGATAGAATACGGGATACATGCGGGTCTTGTTCCATATTCTATCTACTTAAGGAGGACTATAGCTAGAAATGGATGTGTTACCCCAATAGTGGAGAATCAAATGGACGAGAACATGGAAAGTGTAATGGAAATCGGGATGATGTAGTGGTTTATATGCTTAAGGGGTTTCTCAAAATCAGAGGTACTTTTTGTTTTCGCTTCGGAGTCCTTATAGGAAGGACTACAGTATTTTGGGGTCTATGTACTGGAGTACCCCTACTCAGGAAAAGTACCAAAACCAGGAAAGAGGGTTTTGGGGTATGCAGTACGTATATGAGGGAAATAAACGGATACTATTACAGAAGCATAGGTTTTGGGGGTATAATAACTTTGAATTCCGAAGGCCCAGGTTTAGGTTGCATCTTCGTCTGGGCGAGTGTACCTAAAACTGTGACGTGCGTGCCAGAAGTTGCAGGTTCTGGGTTGGCTTGGACCAGGATATGAACTTGATTGGTTCTGGGAAGATTCAAAAAGCTGGTTGTTCTGATGCAGGAATCTCTCAATTGAAGCTGGCCCAATTTGAGGGCTACACTTTGCTTGATGGCTGGTGTTCCCAACCCTGGACCCTTTCCTTGCGCATGAGTGGCAACCAACTTATGCAAACCCTGGAATAATTTAAAGGATTTTCCCTTTTCAGTCCTGATCGGCCCCTGTGGCAGGAGTTGTCAACTGCAAATCAAATCCCCGCAAACTGAAGCCCTGAACCCTAAACCCCAAACCCCAAAACTGAAACCCTGAAACGCAAAGTCTATCCAGCGCTCTGCAAGTTGCAGCCGTAATCCGCCCCCCCAATCTTGATGCCAGGGTACCATGAAACCCAAAGAGTACTCTCCTGTATAAGACGGCTATATGGGGTCCCCTGCTCGTCGGGGAAGAGTCCAAGACAAGAGATAGGGTGGCTCTGTGCTGTCAGGGCACCCTAAACCCTTAACCCCAAGCCCTAAACCTTAAACCTTCCACCCTAAACCCTAAAAGGGTCTCCGAGCCCTACGTAAGCCTTGAA
This sequence comes from Symbiodinium pilosum, assembly GCA_905231905.1. Lineage (NCBI taxonomy): Eukaryota > Dinophyceae > Suessiales > Symbiodiniaceae > Symbiodinium > Symbiodinium pilosum. Next base: position 8,006 of record CAJNIZ010000435.1, on the reverse strand, counting down.
GGCAAAGGTTTTGTTGCTGTAGCATAGCGGCCAGCAATGAGTGCAATATGCTGCTCGCATGGACATCACACAGGAAGTCCAGTCTTAGAGAAGTCATGTTGCAGGCTGTTTCCTGTTTGATATGAGGAGTTTAGTATTTAGATGTCGGGAATCCATCTCAAAAAGATATCCATACTGTCAGACATCCGTAGGCCCTGAGCCCCACATATGCTGTGGTTTTGTTTCTAATGCACCTCTAGATGGCCGTGTCGAGCCAATGGGAGTCTCCCAAAATAGAGGGACCCCAATATAGATCCCCAAATACTATAGTCACTATAGTTCTCGTCGTTGGGATTCCCCAGAAAGTAACCCTAATTTTGGGAAATCCGACGTAAATCCTGTATAACGCCTTTAAACGTACCCAGATACCCCAAGACCCTAAACCCTAAACTCTAAAACCTAAGCCCTAAACTCTAAACCCTAAACCAGCGAAACCCTCAGATATTGCGAAGGACCAGACAGCAGATAGCTGCAGATGCAGGGCTGGCAGGGCAGGCCATGTAAGATCGGGTTTAGGGTTTAGGGTTCAGGGTTTAGTGTTTAGGGGGTTATATAGGAGATTATATAGGTGACCTTATACGGGATTTTATAGGGGATTCTATATAGGGGATTCTATATAGGGGATTATTTAGGGTTTAGTGTGAAAGGATTAGGGTTTAGGGTTGTATGAGTCTGCTTTTTCTTGGATTTCGTGGAATCCCTGGCAATTGTTAAATAAAGCACCCAAACCCTAAGCCAAACCCAAACACGCAAACCCTAAGCCCTAAGTTTCAACCCCTAAGCCCTAAGCCCTATTGAGATGGTATTTTTAATCCACCTTGGCCACACTCCCTCACAGCCACTCCATGTTTGATCCAATTGTGCACCAGACTCCGATTCTGAATAGTTAATAGTTTTCAGGGTTCATCGTATGTTATGGTCACCTGCTTGGAAACCACTCAACTCTAAACTCCTTGAAGGGGGTTAGAAGGGGAATTATATAGGGAGTATTATAGGGGATATTAAGCGGGATACTAGGAATTTGGACTCCAGCTCATGTGTAACCTGAGTTCTAGGGGCTATATCCCGTGGGCGACACAGGACTTATTGGGATGAAAAATGGGGTTCAGGGTTTCGGGTCTGCAGGCGAATAGGCGAATAGGTGGGTTTTGTACCCAGGGTTATAAGCAGGGTTAAAACCGTAGCAGCTTGTTATATATAAGTTATAATCTTACTATTTTGAGAATCATCGCCCTACCTAGATTTACACTAAACCCTAAACCTTAAAGCCCTATAAACCTTAACCGTAAGCCCATGAGCCTGGAAGTAGCAAGCTTCTGGAAGCCTTCGAAAGGCATTCTCCACTTGAAGTTATTCTGCAACCCTAAACCCTAAACCGTAAATAGTATGGTTGGTGTCATGGTATCTACACATCTCAGATGCTCTTCCTAAATCTGTATCAGCAGGGCGAACCTCTTCTCTACGAGTCGGGTGCGCTTCTGACGCGGCTGCAAGCGGTTCCTTGGATGCGTGTGGTGCGAAGTTCCGTCTTAGTAGCTTCACATTGCAGTCTCCAGGCTGTTTTAGGAACCCACAGCTTACTTGTTGGTAGGAAATAAGGGAATATAACCCTCCTGTAAACCATATATGAAATATTCCCAAAGCCCTTACATACCCCCAGTTTACTTACTGATAGGAAATGAGTGAATATAACCCCTGAATAATCTCCATATAGTACAATACCGTATTCCCTGCTAACCCCCAGTAAGAGCAGTCTAGGAGTGGGAGAAAGACATGTGGGACGTCAGCGCAGACGAGGAGCATGCGCCTTGGTTGAATCTGATCTCTTCTTTTGGAAAAATGTTTGGAACAGGGTTGGTCTAGGGTTTAGGGTTGAGGGTTCAGGGTTTAGCGTTAAGGCTTTTGGGGCCTTTATGCTATGTTCACATACGATAATACATGAGGGAATAGGGTTTTGAGGTTTATTGTGCCATGTTACTATACCATAATGAAGGAAGGAATAAGGTTTTTGGGGTTTATTACGCTATGTTTAGGTCTCACAATGCATGGGATGGATTATGCAGTCATATCTTCTGATTTATAAGGCTTTCGCATTGCGGTTGGCGTCTGTGTAATTGTGGCTCCAGGAAGTGGACGCCCCAGGAGCCACTAAACCTTAAACCGTACACCCGAAACCCTAAACCCTAAACCCTAAACCCTAAACCCTAAACGCTAAACCCCAAACCCTAAACCCTTAACTGATAATGCCTTCATGTCCCAGGGACTTTTCAGGCTCCTTGGTGTCTTGTGAACCCGCATCATAATTTGATTAATAAACCCCCTCCCCTTTATTGAGAGTATAATAGGGATCCTAATATTAAGGCTCTTAAGGGGAGGGTCTTTATAAATCATGGGTCTACAGTACTCCCAAGCCCAGAACCCTAGACCCCAAAGCCCCCACAAACCCTTTGTTTAGCAGTTTTGGTTCAAACAGAGAAATGATTCATCTATATATTACCCTTAAGATTCTCCCCCCCTATAGCAGTTCGATAATATTCATAATATAGGTATATATAGCGCTTAAAACCCTAAACCCTAAACTTAAGACTGCCCCTAGTATAGATGGTTACTGGGTAGGAGCAGGACCCAAAGTATTGCTCAGGTGTACTGGAATGCTCATGTGGACAAGGCCGGGCCGTTGCTCTTCCTGCCCTAAGCCCAAAACCCAAAACCCAAAACCCTAAACCCTAAAACCCTAAACCCCTAAACCCTAAACCCCAAAATCCTAAACCATAAACCCTAAACCCCAAACCCTAAACCCATACCCCAAAACTCTGTTGGGGATTCATTATTCAAGGGCCTGAAAATCAACACGGGGGTGATTCCAAAACATAGGGGTCCCTTTGAAGGGATGAAAGGGTGGATTTCAGGGTTTGGGGTTTAGGCTTCAGGGGTGGTTCCAAAACACAAGGGTTGCTTTGAAGGGTTTAAAGGGGATAACGCGTGCCTACATAGGTTGTTTTGTTTTCGGGTTTTGTTTTGCTCGGGGATTCAGGGTGTCTGTGGGACTAGTTTAAGGTGTAGGTTTTATTTTTCTTCTCAGGGTTCAGCGTTCGGGGTTTGGGCCTTAGATGTGGGCTTGGTGAGAGTCCGTTCTCAGTGAAGGTGGAGGGCTTGAGGAGTAGTAGGGGCTGAGATGATTACCAAGATTCTGGTCGCAGGTTCCATATGCAATGTTGGTATAGGGCCCAGGGTACGTCGAATCAATATGAGATTGGTAAATGTGTATTGGCCACCTGTCTTATTTGCCCTATAAACCCACACATAGTCACCGTTTCCACTTTTTAAATTAGCCATACCCTAAAACCTAAACCCCTAAACCCTAAACCCTAAATCCTGAGCCGCCCTAAGCAGCTTGAAGCCTCCCTCCCTCCATCCGGGTCGTTGCTGAGAACCTATGAAACGATGCATTCATTAGCCTCCAGAATGCTCCAAACAGTGTGTCTCTCGGCAAAGGACAGACACAAACCTCCCCTCCTGCTCCAGTTTTATTGCGAAAGGGCTGTGCCCCAACGATCTGAAGTTGCGTTGGTGGGCTACTGTAGCATGACCCCTGCCACGTACGGCATTGGATGGTCATAGTTGAAAGCCCATGACCCGACAGCTCCGCAACAAAAAATCAATCTAGCACAAAGCCGGAAACCCCTAAACCCTAAACCTTAAACCCTAAACCCTAAGCCCAAAGGTCAACCTCATGGAGTACTTTCCCAAATGAGGTTTCCCTTGTATGGGACTCTCAGTACGGGACTCCTAATCTACGGATGCCTTACATCCTATCTATCCTAATACCTAATATGCCCGTATGTGACCCAAGCTCATCCCCTGAAAGCCCTTTGAGAACACCTTTAAGTTTTGTGGATATATTGGGATAATGGAAAAGCAAATGAAAACTTCTACAGTATATTGGGGTGATATTGCGATAATGGAGAATCAAATGGGTGATATAGGGTTAGTTTTTGGAACCGCACACGTTGATTTTCAGGCCAATGTGGCATCCTACGATTACGCGGCCTTGCTCTACCTGAAGCTGGGTCGCAGGTGACACCAGCCCGACAACAACAATTGCGTAAGGACTGGGGTTTAGGATGTAGGGCTTAGGGATTAGGATGTTGGGTTTTAGGCAGGAGGGCCGAGGGACTAGGTTTTAGGGTTCAGGTCTAAGGGCTTGGAGTGTAGGGTTGGGTTAGGGTTTGGGTACTGCCCCCCCTCAGTAACAGTTGGATAATATTTATAATATGGATATATATAGCCCTTAATAGGACCCCTAATATAGACTGTTACTGGAAGGGGGGGGGAGTACCCAAGTTAGGGTATTCAAGCCTGTAAAGCCGCCCAAGTTCATGTCCGAATACCTCAGCGCAATCCTAAACCATGAATCCCCAAGTCCTGCTGTCAGAGCAACACATCCTCCTCTTGGCGCTCCACTCCGCAACCAGACACCCTAAATGCAGCTGGAATATCCTTAGCCCTCATCCCAAACCTTAGAGCTTAAACCCCTGCAGCAATGAACCCTAAACCCTAAACCCTAAACCCCCAAGAAGCCCAAGCCTTAAACCTTAAACGTATAGCCCCCCTTAAGCAGATAGAATATGGCTTTGGGTATATTATAGTAAGATCCCCATATACCCCATATTCTATCTACTCAAGGGGACTATAAGCCCAATATATACGCTATTATAATCTACTAGTTTCCATGTTCTTTTCC
>CAJNIZ010000434.1:5475-22450 GCA_905231905.1 Symbiodinium pilosum | reverse complement strand
CCCTACACCCTAAATCCTAATAAACCGCTTAGGGCTTCGGATTCAGAGTCTCACTTCAGGGGCCAAGGGTCGGAGATCAGCTGTAAATCTGTTGGCAGAGGCTCAAGGCAAAGGAAGCTCCCTGGGGTTTAGGGTTGAAAAACCCTAAACCCTAAATAGGGGTTCAGGGTTCATCAACCCAAAACGCTGAACCCTAAACCCTAGGGGTTTAGGGGTCCAGGGTTGTCGGGTTTGATGGTTCAGTCTCGAACCCACCGTTCTGACGAGTCAATAGCCTGAAGCCCAGGAGCTGAGGCAAACCTCAGCAACTGGCTTAAGATGTATAGTCCCCTTAAGTAGATAGAATATTAGGGGTATATTGGGTTTTTTTTACGGGGAAAATTTCAAAACAAAATCGAAAAGACTATTTAGGGTTTAGGATTTAGAGTCCCCCTTAAATAGATAGAATATGGGGTATATGGGCATGTTATTTATACTCAAAGCCATATTCTATCTAGTTGAGGGGCCCTACATGTCGAAACCCTAAACCTTAAGCACTTTGAGTACCCTAAATCGGCGAAAGCCCCTGAACCTTAAGCCTCGCAAATCTCTAAACCCTAAACCTCAAGTACGCCTCAAGTATTACTTTGGCTACCCTAACTCAGCAAAAGCCCCTGAACCCTAAGCCTCAAACACTGAGGCCCGCACTGCCGCAGTAGCCGGGCGACCAAGCGCTCAGGAAGCCCACCCTGTCCCAGACTCGTAGGATCCGAGGATCAGCATACGTGTAGACATATATTCATATGAGCTACAGTCTAAACTCCTTAAAGGGCGGTTATATAGGGGATTACATAGGGGACTACCATAGGGGTTATTAAGGGGGATACTAGGAGTTTAGACAGTAGCTCATATGAGCTACAGTCAATATTTCCTACACAATCTACTTGACATTGGTTCCTTATTAGGGACTACATAGGGACTGTAATGAACCACAAGAGGGACCCCTATGTCCACTGTTGAGGGTCCCTTTTTAAGGCTAATATTGACTGTAGCACATATATTTGTATATATATATATAGAGGCACATACTCTATGGCTTGGGCATTAGGGTTTAAGGCTCCGGTATATTCATATACATATACACACACATACTAAGCAATCCTAAACCCTAAACCCTAGGCTCTCAACCCCAACCCCAATCCCTAATCCCTAATCCCTAACCCGCTTATATTAACTATGTCCATGCATAGACACATGTCCAGTTTGTGTAGGAATGATTAGGGTTTCAAGCATCAGGCTTAGGGATCAGGAATCAACCCCTGTGAGGTTTCTCAACACCCTAAACCCTGAAGTGCCAAGTAGAGGTTTCTCAACATGAGCCATAATCTAAACTCCTAGTATCCCCCTTAATATACCCTATAATACTCCCCTATATAATCCCCTGTATAGGCCCCCTTTCAGGAATTTAGACTGTAGCTCACATGGGGGTACTCTTGCAGGAGGGATCCTGGGGATATCAAATTAGAGGTACCTTTAAAGGGGTGTATAAGGATACTACGGGGATAACGGAAAGAACATGGAAAACCTCTAGTTGGGATTTTAGGGTTTAGGGTTTCCCAAACTTCAGGGTAGCTTTTTGGGGAACACCCTAGAATGAGGATTATCGTATGTTGGGGGTGTATATTGGGGTTCCTTATAAACAGGGAAACGGCCTTACCCCTAGAAAACCCCGAAACTCGGGATTCCTAACAACCTAATGTTTAGGGTTAGGGTTTTAGGGTTTTATGGTTTAAGGTTTTAGGGTTTAGGGTGTTAGGGTTTAGGGCTTATACTAATGTACCCTCCAACTCTAAGTAACCTAAATCCCCCAAATGCCCTACAGAGAAATTCCCTCCCTAAACCCTCAACCGTAACTAAGCCCTAAACCGGAAACCCTTAACCCTAACTAAACCCCCAACCGGATCACTGTTGGCTCCGGGCCTTTGGATGCTCCCGCGCATAGAGGTCGTACAGCCTCCAGGAGCTGAGGAATGGGGAAGAACATTGAAGCTACTTTGGGTACTGACCCCTCTCAGTAACAATTGGATAATTTTTATAATATGGTTATATATAGCCATTAATAGGACACCTAATATAGACTGCTACTAGGGGGTTTAGGGGTACCATTTTGGGGGTCCCTATACTAAGGACTAGAGTATTATGGGATCTATATTAGGGTCCCCCTATTTATGGAAACTACCCCTACAAGATTTGCGATTTAGGATCTAGGGCTGAGGATTCAAGTAATGGAAAAAGTTTTACAGTTTAGGGTGCGAAGTTGAGTCTTCAAAAATGCCAGCATAGTACGTGGAGTCCATGGTTTGGGTTGAACCTGGTGTTGGCTCGTAAGGAATGAGGCGATAGAAAATAAAGTGGGAACCACTGCGCTACTCAAGGTTAGGCGGCTCGCAGTAAATAATAAGGAATGAAGATATGGGTATAGGCTAGTTGTAGGCACTGTTTGATGGATTGGTTTGGGACTGCTGCAGTTTCCCAACTAAGAACTCATCTACTTCGTGCTTAACTTTCCACATTTACTTATAGCAGTACCAATGTGCTGTTGAAAACCAAGATACTCTGTTTGACTTTGAAGAGTGGCATCAGAGGCTTGACACTTTCTGATGGTTCCTAAGCCTTCCTAATCCTAACCCTTCATAGCTTGCTGGCTGTGAGTAGGGACTGGTGGAATGGATCTACAAAATTCTTGATTACATAACCGTGTCCACAGTCTTTTCCAGTCTTCATTCCTTGCGGGCAACCAGTAGGCTAGCCCTAAACCTTATATGAGACATGGTCTAAACTCCTAGTGCCCCCCTTAATAACTACAATGCTGCCCTATATAACTAACCCCTGTAGGGAGCTTAGACCATAGCTCATATATGTATCTATCTTCAGCGCCCCGGTTTGTGTCTCAGTTTCGATTTGCTTTGTTAAATATATTCTCCATCCTACAACCAGCAAGCACGCCCTAAACCCTAAACCCCCTAAACCCTAAACCCCCCAAAACCCTAAACCCCCTAAACCCTAAACCCCCTACACCCTAACCCTAATTCCTTAGCCTTAAGACGCCTAAGCCATTCTCCATTTCAAGGGTTCCTGGGTTGTACCCCTAAGGTCGTACCCATAGAAGGTCTTAGTGTAGCCCTTATACAACCCCCCAAAGCCCCGTAAAACCAAGGGGTACAGCCCCGGGGGTACAAATCTGAAACTTTTGACTATTCCCTACGAACAACACCAGTAAGCTAAGCTCCACGCGTAGAGCCATCGCAATACTCAAGGACCAACACATCCTGGCCGCCGAAGCCCTGGCGGTTGGACAGGATCCTTAAACCCCAAGCACGATTTACTATAATCCTTTTAGACCTATGTAAAAGTAGCATTCGAAGTAGAGCCTTCAGGTTATAACAAAAATAACGAGTTCTGTTTATCTATTTGGACTTCTGAAGAAGTACAAATTCTAGGAGCTCCTTCAAGTTATGCGAAGATAACTCGTTCTGAAGAGGGTAGGAGTTTGGGTTAAGGGTTAACCTAAACCCATCTAAACCCTAGCCCTTAATCCTAAACCCTGAGCCACCAATCCGAAGCACCTATCAAAAACCTAGGCCCCAAACCCCAAACCCTGCCGTTGAAGAGCCATTTGAGCCATTGTCTAAACTCTTTCAAGGGGTTTTATAAGGGATTATGCAGGGGACTATTATAGGGGATATTTAGGGGGATACTAGGAGGTTAGACTATAACCCCTATAAATACCTATAGATTCCCAGTTTCCATTCCATGTTCCATTTTCTTTGCCATTTGATTCTCCATTATGAAGGGGGATACTAAGGGTTTAGACCCTAAACCCTACAGTTCGGTCATTTGTTTTTCAAGACGGCTTTGGATTTTTTCCAGACAGCCAGCTTAGGGCTTGGGTGGTGAGGTTTCACATGGGCTGGGGTTTGGGGTTTCCGGCTTGAAGGATAAACCCTAAACCCTAAAAAGGAACATCTTTTTTTTGACCGTGGACAGCTTTTTTCTGACCATTGATTTTTTGACCGTGGACAATTTTTCTCTGACCGTGCATGTTTTGTCCTTGACCCTGGGTGTCTTTGTTTTGAATGTGGGTGTGTCTTTTTTGCTGGCCCTCAGACCGCAGGGCCGAATCATCAAAAGGAGCCACAAGTGATCATTTATGCCCGGCAGGCTGTGCGCAGTACGTGGCAAATGGCAAAGCAGTTGCCACGCTTGAAACAGGCTGTTGAGAGGAGGGATATAGGGTTTCGGGGCAGTGCAACTTCAGGGCCGGGGCACATGAGTCGACGTAAAACATCGTTATAACAAATAGAAAAATATTTGAAGGACCTGCTCAGGTACGAGGTGTGCATTAGGGCAGGGTTTAGGGAATCTCCGCCACACCGACGTTCTCAAAATTTAGGAATTTCTGATATCATGCTTTGTACAAGACTGTCTGACCTGGGAGCTTTCAAATCCCAGCCTTTAATGTTTCAGCCCTTAAATCCCAAATCCAGAACGTCTAGTCACTTTAAGCCTAAACCCACAACACTACATCATTGAAAGCTTCCATTTCCCTCTGCTAGTCACGTCCTAAATCCAGTGCTGGAGGGACTCCCCAAAGCACCCAGCACCAGGCTGAAAGAAGCCTAGAAAGACTCTACCTGAAGATCTATCAGACAGTCAAATCTCGATTCCGTAGACGTGACTAGGGCGCCCCCCCCCGACTTCGAAGGCGGTGATTTTGCCAAAAGATAGTGGGGCGCCGTTTGAGGTAGGGTAGTTGGCGAGTCAGGGGGACTCTAGAGACGGTGAGTAGTGTGGAGAGCTGGAGTCATAAAGGACCATAGGGCCATAGGGCTAAGTATGCTTGCTAAGTCCATACACAACTTTTTAGAAGCACGGGACCTCTTTCTGAGGCTCCGAAAAACTGGAACCCGCTGGTAGCACGAAGCCGATCCACAGCAGTGGCATGAGTCCCCACGGGTTGGAGGTGAAAACTGTCGCTGGGCACGCCCGGCGAGAAGGTAGGCTCCTCCATCATCACCTCCAGCAACACAGCCTCACACAGTCTTATAAGGAGTCTTACACAGACACCCCGGGCACATTTGCACCTTAGCCTTAGCACGCAAGCCCTGACAGAACCGGTGTGAACACTGCATGGTACATTTCACAAGGAACTTTTACAAGGAACTTATAAACGTGTCACGTGAACTACGAATTTACTTCAGTTTGCTTGAGGCTGCGACCTTCAGGGGCTCCAGGGCTGGAGATGTGCCAGATCCAGGCGCTACGGTGCCGCAGGCCCAGTATCGTGAATGGCATGAAAATCCCGCTGAATCGAACTCAATGTTTTTGTTGACAAGACGAGAAATCAGGGCATAGAAGGTGTCGACGTAAAAGACCGCTGGCATGCCTGTTGTTCAGGACCATGCTTCCATGAGCACGACAATTACAAACAGCGCTGTGCGCCAGAGAGCGCAAGCTGTCGTGACAGCATCAGGTGATGTCACTGTGCTCACAATGTATTGCTGGATGGCTGCCTCCAGACACTGCTCCAGCGTTGTCCATGTGGCAGCTTGCGTTTTGCAAAACAAAACCGGCAGGCTTGCCAGCACGGGCCTGACATCTTTTTTGGCCATGTATGTTTCTAGCACGTCTTTGACAGCAACACACGTTTGCAAAAAAGGTGCGCGCGCAGACATGCTTCGGGCGTGCGAACACATTTGATATTTAAATCCGTTTCTTCCTCATCGTCGCATTATACGTATTGCACCCTATTACCTTCCCCCCTCCCCCAGCCACGTCCAAGCCGCCATTCTGCCCAGGGCTTCTGGGGCCTCCAGGCCCACCATTCTGCCCAAGGCTTCCGGCCCCCACCCCTCACGCCGCCATTCTGTGCCAGGGCTTAGAGCTTCCAAGGCTTCCAGGGCCTCCCGCCCTCCCCCACCCCCCCACCCCGCGGTCAAAGAAAAGACATCCACGGTCAGAAGCAAAACTTGCAAAATGGGGAGAAGATAAATGCGCTGTCAGAAAAAAAACTGCCAACAGTCGGAAAAAAGATACCACACTACCACCCACGGTCAAAATCAGGATACACCATTCCGTACAATCACATCAAAAGACGTCACGGTCAAAAACAAATCCACGGTCAGAAAAAAAACTGTCCACGGTCAAAAAAAAACGGCGTCCCAATCCTAAACCCTAAACCCCCTAAACCCTAAGGGTTACAGGGTTTAGAACTTAGTTTTTTTGAGAATTCCTGGGGCTTCGGGCCTCAGGTTGAGTTGTGCGCACCATAGCATTCCCTAGACCCTGATGTAAGCCCATGATTAATAAACCCCTTCCTTTTAAGGGCTAAAAGGGGTAATATAGGGGTCATATAATAATATAGGGGGAATATAGGGGACAATGGAAAAGAAATGGAAACTACGATTGGTACTGTTAATAAACTCCCTCCTTTTCAGGGCCTTAACATTAGGAACCCTATTATAATCCCTGTTAAGGGGAGAGGGTTCATTAATCAGCGGTCTACATTGAACCCTAGGCTTGGGAGATACGCCGTAATGAGGGAATCATTCCCTAAGGCCTTAACCCTCAACTTGGACGATCTCTTGACTCAGTCAGTCTACTTAGTAAAAGGGGTTCTGGGCTTACAATAAGGCCTATCGGGATAGAAGGTAGACGGACTAAGTCAAAAGATCATCCAAGAACCCTATGCCATAGCTTAGGTGGACCCCCCACCCAGTAATAGTGACTATAAGGGATAATAGGGATCATATTAGGGTCCTCTTATATTCTTATAATACCACTATTACAGGGTGGGGGGTCCTCCTAAGCCATAGCCATGACGTGGACAAACCAGCCCAGGAGTGGAACTCCAAGGCCTGGTAGCTCTCAAGCAGCCGCAGCACATTCGGGTGAGTGCCGACCTTTTGCTGCGCACTCGTGGTAGCAAAATCAACTTTGAAACATCCAGGCTTCCTAGCTTCCATAAGTGGTGGGATCCCAATGTAGATCCCAAGATACTATAATCCCCGTCATCGGATCCCCAAACAGGTACACCTGTTTTTGGTGAACTCCCAGTTGCTCTGAGCAGCGCCAGGGTGCTCCCTATGCACCCTTTTGAATTGAAGTCCGGGGCTGTCTATTGTTCAGCCCTATTCCCACAATCTGAACAACAATGTGACAGTACCCCGTATAGACAACACCCACGCTGACGTTTTGATTGACACAAAAAAAATCAAGACAGTCTACAGGAATTCCTCACTGCTGCGCTCGGGAGCCGGTACATGAGCCTCTGACCCAAACCCAGAGAGCCCAATATAGCATAATTAAGGAATTTACTGTAAATTACTATGACCCGTAATGTGGCTTAAGATATATTCCTTAATGAAACTCTATTGAGCTCCCCGGGAATCCTAGTCCCAAACTCTAAGCCGCCATTCCGACAACTTGAATCAACCATGTAGTTAAGCAACCCGGAACCTGCGCCGCTGGTGGCAATGAGTCGTTTCAAGAACCCTTTAAAACTGCCTTCGTTCATATAACGGGTACGTTGGGGTCAAGAGGGGGACCTTGGAGGGGAACGACCTTAGGGGTAGAATCGAAGGACCCTTGAACCTTAACGTCAGAATCAGAACGCCCACCCTAAGCCTCGAATGTTGGGATTCAGCCTTAGCCCTTCTTGAGCGTTGGGTGTTTAGGCTTCCTTGGGAAGTCGAACAAAGTCCTTATGTGGCTATGTAAGAGAACCTATAACCCCAAAGAGTCAACCGGCGCATTATTTGATAGTTGCTAGGGGAGCGGTCTGTAATTACGAGGGACAATTCCAACCCCTCATCCCCGCACATCAAACATGTTATCCCCAAACCCTAAACCCTGAACCGCATGTGGTTTTCCATTTCCATTCCGTTGGTTTGACCAGCATTTACAGAGGATCCTAAACCCATTACCTTATCTTCTTTCTCCGGTAGGTAGATTCCCATCCCGGGGAACTGGTAACCCTTTCTTTTGTGGATTTTGCCCAATTAAATGGAAGTTCTATGTTCCTACATATCCCCTTCTATCCTAAACCCTAAACCCGAATATCCCCGATGCACGCCCTGGCACCCCTCAACCCTTCAGTAGCGAAAATCCCGCTGCCACGCGGATGTCTTCGAGGCGGCCGCTCGTCGAAGGGCGGTGAGCTCCTTAAGAAACCTGGTGCTTTTGCTTTTGGGGTATTTAGAGGTTACCCTACAGGGGGTTATAGGGTTATATAGGGTCTAAGGTTTAGGGTTGAAGGTCTACATTATTTTTTTCGGCTTTAGGGGTCGGTCTTTGGTTTTGGGGTTTGGGATGCTACTCTCTTGGGGTTGGGCTTACTGATGATAAATCTCTGTTGCGCGGGGCAATCATACCCCAAGTCCAATTGCAGATGTAGCAAAGTTATAACAGCGTCGTGAGGACGTTGTGCAAGTGCTGAACAGCCAGCAAGCCATGTAACTGGTTACTGACAGCGCTACATGTAAGCTACAATCTAAACTCCTAGTATCCTCCTTGTCCAGCTTTATAGTACTCCCTATATCATCCCCTAAATAACCCCCTTTAAGGAATTTGGAGCCATGCACGGCCTAGGGTTCTTGATGACCATGGCCTCTAGGCCTTTTGTGCGACATATATATTTTTGGCCGGGCGGGGGGTTTCAATATTTGTCGGAAGCGATTGATACTAGACACCTGTGATCAGTACATATGCGGTGAACATGGATGGTCTACACTTGAAATCAAAAGACGTGAGCCCGCTAGCATGGGCCAACAAGCCTGGAGCCCGTGTATATCTAGAGTATATATATACTCCTACACCCTAAGTAAACGCTAAGCCCTAAACCCGAAACACTCCATGTCTGCCTTTGGTGTCGCCTACAACCTGCCTAAACAAGTTGAGGGCACATATGAGCTGTAGTAGAAACTCCTGCTTTCCCCTATCTAGCCCCTAGAATCTAGGGTTTAAGGTCTAAGCTCCTAGCATCCCCCTTCATAACCCCTATAATGCGGGTTTAGGGTCTAAACTCCTAGTATCCCCCCCTAACAACCTCTACAATTACTCCCTATATAGCTGGAAGTCTCATGGCTGGCCAAGCCTACTCCTCCGTGAACCCCTAAAACCACAACCCAAGTCACTGCGTCCTGAACGGTTTAGGGTTTAGGGTTAAGGGTTTAGGGCTTAGGGTTTAGGGCGGAACCCTTCAACCCTCAAACCTAAAAAGTAGTTTCCATTTTTTCCGTTATCCCTATATAGCCGCTAGATTACCTCATATAGCCCTATAGAATGCCTATACACAACCCGAAAGCCTCCACCCTAAACCCCAAACCTGAAACCTAAAACCTCCACCTCAAAGCTGGCACTCCCGAGTACTGCCGAGTCAGCAGCGTTCGACCCCCCAGTCGATGGAAGACTTTGATCGCCACCTGCCACCCAGAGGGTCGGAAGTTTAGGGTTTAGGGTCACCGCAGTTGACTGGCCTTTAGTTAGCTAGGAATGAGGGAATGGATCCTTATCGCAGTCCCTATATAACCCGGTATCTAAAATGGTTTCCATTTTCTTTCCCTAAGTTCATTCCCAGCTAACACAGGAAGGCCAAAGGGTCGGAATTCGGACCCCGCACGGAAGCTAACATGAACAACGACTCCACCCCAAGACTGTTGTGCAAATTCCGCCCCACGGCAACTCGGTGGCATTTTTGGGTGGTTGAGGCATACCAGATTGCTTACGTCGGCCGAATTGCTCTGTCGTGGCCTAGGTCTCAAACGTTTCGCTGTAGAGGATGTATGTTTGAGGACTCTCGGCTAGAAAGCCTGACGAAAGCAAACTGGCATGGACAAACCCCCTAGGAAGCTTGGACCAAGCTCCCAGACTGGATAAGTGGATGCGATGCTTTGAGACCTTGAAAGCCTGAAAAGATCTTGCTTCCATTTTGTGTGCCATCCCATGAACCCTAAACCCCTATACTAGGCTTTGGGGTGCAGGGACCTAGATAAAACTCAACAATGATTCCAATACTGGATCCCCCAATGCGAAGGTTCACGGTTTAGGGTTTAGGGATGTGAGACTCTATAACGATGCTCATATTGGATTGCAAGTGCCGGCTGACTTTCTGTAGCTGCCCGTGTCAGGCTGCTAGCTGCAATCTTGCCTTGCACCACTGACCCCGAACACCCAAACCGGCCCAAAACTCCCCCTCCCCCCACCTAACATGGAACCGCATACACTCCCGGAAACTAACATGGAAACCCAAAAAGGGCCCCATAAAGACTACAGTCCTTCTAAAGGGGGGCTATATGGGTTTCCATGTTAGTTTGGGGGAGCATAAGCAGCTCCATTGTAAAATGGCTGTGGTCTTTGTAGGGCTCTGTCTTGGCCTCCATGTGAGCTACCATCCATTAATAACCCCTAAAACAGTCCCCTATATAACCCCCTTGAAGGAGTTTAGACCCCAAACCCCAAACCCTATGTGATCCCCAACATAACGCCCTTTAAGGAGTGTAGACCCTAAACTCTATATACTCCATATATAACCCCCTTTAGGAGTTTTGACTCTAGCCCATCTCTAAACCCCAAACCCTGTACAATCCCCTATATAACCCTCCTAGAAGGAGTTTAGACTTAGACTCTGAACCCTAAACCCCAAACCCTATAAATAACCCGCTTTAAGGAGTTTCGACTCTAGCCCATCCCTAAACCTAAGCCGTAAACGCTAAAAACGCGCAACTGAAGGCACCTTGCGCCCGTGTTCTCGCAGGCAATGGCCCATGCCGGCCTGGTGAGCTGCGTTTCTCTCAAAGCAAGGGTTTACCTAGACCCTCCAATGTAGTTCCTTTTTGGGCCTGGTATAGTTTGTTGGTCAGGATTATCCTAAACCCTAAACCCTAAACCATTATTAGGACTACCAAAACGGTACTACGTTGGAGGGTCTAGGTAGGGTTTAGGGCTTAGGGTTTAGGGTCTAGAGCTCCAATTGGGTTGCTGCTTTAAGAAGCTTAAATTAAATTACCATAACGTGGGTATGTAGGGTTTAGGGTTTAGGGCTTAAGGAATCGTAATATGGGTTTATGGGGTTTAAGGTTTTACTTCAAAATAAGATGGGTAATTTGTAAATAATAGGGTTACTTCTAATAGTGAAATTCCTTAACAGCAACCCAGCAAAGCCTGGGTATCTTCCTTCGGGAGCCCGGCAAAGGGGTTATACGGACATAATGGGTTTGGATCATTGGAATTTAGTAGTAGGAGGGTTCTCATCATATTCTTAGGGAATCACAGGGATGAGATGACTCTAGGGAGGGTCCGGCAAACAGTAAAGTAGGGGTTCCTTTAAGCCACTCCGCACACAAGGCAGCCGTCACAACATCTACAAGAAAATCCCAACACATTTACAAGATGTGGAGACGAAACAAACCCTCAACTTAGCCCACATTACCCTAGGAAGAAAAAAGGATGCTGATTACATAAATGTAAGGAATCCCAAACCCCAAAAGTATAAAGGATCCCTAAAGTTGATCCAGTCAAGACCTTGTCATTGAACTTTGCGCAGTCCCATGACGCCCGTACTTCCGTAAGCCCTTGCAAATGGCTCTGACAATAGGCTGCTTCAACCAAACCAGTCGGCAGAAAGATGTCCAGGAGTACAGGAAAACCATGCTCTAGGGTTTGGGGATTTGGTAGAGGACAATATAGCCAGCACGCCAGTTTGAAGCTCTCCTTCATCAAGGGGTTTGTGTTCATGCAGGCCCTACTCTGACGTGCACCATTCCCAATTCATCTTGGACCACTCAGCCACGCATGAGGACATGCGAACACACTAAGCTTGCACGATCTTTAAATAGGTTCCCCAGGAACCCAGTAAAAATAAGGGTACGCTTTTTCCTTATGGTCAGCTGTAATAAGGAGACCCCAAACCCTAAACCCTAAATTCATAAAGAGAGCCACCCCAAAAAACGGGGAAAAAGGGTACTACTAGGGTACCGCTGTTGACAATGAACGCACAATCGAAACCTGCAGTGAAAGATCCGGATTTGGGAGCTTTTAGGGTTTAGGGTTTATCAAAACACTACCTTGAAAATCATGATTGGAGTGCATTTGGACTTTAAATTGAAATCTTGCGTTTCAGCATGGAAATTCTGAGGACATTTTCCATATAACCCCTATATATATAACATAATCCCTTATTCCTTACTATGACCCAATATATACCCTA
Source organism: Symbiodinium pilosum (assembly GCA_905231905.1). NCBI lineage: Eukaryota > Dinophyceae > Suessiales > Symbiodiniaceae > Symbiodinium > Symbiodinium pilosum. The sequence goes on along the minus strand of CAJNIZ010000434.1, from coordinate 10,206 downwards.
TTGTAATATAGTAGTTTCCATCTTCTTTTCATTATCCCTATACAACCCCAACATATACTCTCTTCCCCAATAACCAGGGCTAAAAAAGTTCAAGCTCTATTCTAGAGACCCAAAAAGGAAGCCCAAAAAGGTTAACGCTCTTCTATTGGCTAAGTAAGTATAAACCTCTACCCCAATATAACTAAAACCCTAAACCCTATCCCCTAAAGCCCTAAAACCCTAAAACCCTAAAACCCTAAACCCTAAACCCTAAGCCCTAAACCCCATACCAACTCAGAGACGCTAGGAGGTCCGAGCCGTGGCGATGGCAGCCGAGCAGGCACCTGGCGCTGCCTGGGACAACTCCAAGATCTTTGACCCTATGGTGCTTTAGGGATCAGGATTTAGGGTTTTAGGGTTGTAGGGTTTTGGGGTTTTAGGGTTTAGGGTTTAGGCTTTGGGGTTTTCGGGTTTTAGGGTTTAGGCTTTCATCTGACGTTCCAATGGTGCGTTCTTGCCTCCCGTCGCAGCATTAGAGCTGGTATATATAATCCAAGATTGGGTTATGAGAACTTAGCCCTAAACCCTAAATCTAAACGCTATGGTTACCCTGAACCTCCAGGCATCTTAGCGCTACGGCATACCGCCTCGTCATGATCATTATTTCGGCCTTAGGGACATTACCCCAATAACGTAGGGGTATATACAGGGAATATTCAAAATCAAGCGACAAATAGACAATGACATGGCAATTACTGTTTAGGGCCTGGCGGTCCCCACGGAAGCTTCATTTGTTTTGCGGTTTAGGGTTTAGGGCTGACGAATGTTGAGCCCTGAACATCATGCGACGAACCATGAATGTATCTGAAGCACACCCTCTGGGTGCAACCGCAAGCATGAACCCATGCAATGGAGCGTTTACAGACTTTCCCTTTGAACCAACCTTAAACCCTAAACCCTAAACCCTATGCTTCATGAATAGCCCTTTCTTACGCCCACGCCAAGCGCGCGGCGGCATCCGCCGCCTGCGGCGGCTGTGCGATGGCCTGGAAGGCTGCTCGCAAAGCCCACAACCCTGTACTAAGATTCATCATGCGTACTCTAACCTTCTACATATATAGTCACCCTGAAGTAGATAGAATATGGGGCATATGGGCGGATCTTATTCTAATGTTACCCAAAGCCATATTCTATCTACACAAGGGGGAGTATGACTACTACCTGGTTACCACCACCAGGGATGACATTCGAGCACGAATATGATGATGGCTACCATCAGATCTACAAGTTCCTATAAGAATTCTCATTGAAATTTGCACCGGCAGCACCTGCAACAGCACTTCTGCCCTACTATCCTTTGCAAAAGGCCTGGTTTGCAGGGGATTGTAACATCCCTAGGATCCCCATGAACCTAGGACTAGAAAGGTCCCCCTTTGATATTTGGCCTGTTCTGTATAAAGAACGAACTTATGATCGTAAAGCAGGAAAAAGGGCTCACTCAACACCTCTGATCCTAAAAAATCCCTCGCAAAGCCTTCGCCCACTTTCAAAATCGGACTGCGACATTCGCAGCCCCAAGCGAACTTCAACCACAATCCTTCCGCCCTCTCTTTGTCCCTATCCCCCTACAAAGGAAAATGCCTCTAAATCCTGAACCGTAAAACCTAAACCCTGAACCCCTAAGCCCGGAACCCTGGTTTAGGGTTTAGAGATTCCTAGACTTGTGTGTTTCCCCCCACATATATATCCTCAAATCATGTATATATCATATGAGCTATAGTCCCCCTTAATATCCCCTATACTAGTCCCCTATATAATCCCCTATATAACCCCCTTTAAGGAGCTTAGAACCCTAAACCCTAAACCCCAAATAGTAGTTTCCATTTTCTTTTCCATTATCCCAATATATCCCCTATATAATCCTCTATAGAACCCCAATATACTATAGTAGTTTCCATTTTCTTTTCCATTATCCCAATATATCCCTTATAACCCCCTTTAAGGAGTTTAGACTATAGCCCATTATCCCTATATATCATATGAGCTACAGCAACGACTCTTTGCTGCGCCTCCGCCTCGAAAACCTGGGCGCTGATCCCATCGCCCAAAAGCCGGCCAAGCGCGTAGGCCTTTGCATGTCAAGTCTACAGCAAACTAAACCCTACATCAAAACCTAAACCCTACAGCGGTTTAGGGTTTAGGGTTTAGGGTTTAGGAACCCTAAACCCACCCGAAACCCTAAACCCTAAACCCTACATAAACCCTAAACAAACCCTACATAAACCCTAAATGCTGAGCTGTGTCCCTATGCTGCGCATGCTCACTCCAAGGCCCATGCTGTAGTTCCCCGTAAGTAGATAGAATAATACTGGAAAAGAAAATGGAAACTACAACTTAGGCTTTAGGGTTTAGGGTTATAGTCCCCCTTAAGAGATAGAATAGGGGGTATCTCGGGATCTTATTATGATATACCCAAAGCCATATTCTATCTACTTGATGGGGACTCTAAACCCCTCAACCCCAAAAGGGTAAGCCTAAACCCTAAACCCAAAACCCACAACCCAAAACCCTAAACCCTAAGCCCTAAACCCCTGTACCCTCTTGTTGTTACCCGGAGAAACCCTGCCTCAGACTACACAGGCCACTTCTGCGGGTTTCCTGCAAGTAGGGGTCCCCATGATAAGGATTATAGTTTTTGGGATATGTATATATATATATATACACACTTCTAGTAATTTCGAACCGGAAAACGAAGCAGTATTCCGATACTTCAGGTGTAACTTAACCCTCAAGGTCAGGTCGAGCGAAGCCATCATAATTTGCCCAACATACATCCACTTTGAAGATTCAGAGAGCGCCCTCTTGCCACAGACTTGGTAGCATGTTTGGAAAGCAATCTTTCTTAAAGCGTACCCATGGGTAGCAAAGACTGAAGGAGTGAGTAGTTGTAGTAGTGGTTTCGGGCTTAGGGTTTAGGGTTTAGTTTAGGGGTTTATATAGGGATATAATCGCTAATAACATACCAATTTCCTGATTTCCATGTCCATATCCACTCTCTTGAACTCCCTGCTAACCAGAAACAGGCTTCCTACTCACCCACGCGTCGAACTGTAGCCATCCATGGGCCCCCCCAAAATCAGTGTCACACTCATTCCTGGCCAATCCTAGAGCTAAATCCCCAAGTGCGGGTCTCCCAAAATTAGGAGTACCTTTTTGGGTGTCCCCATAATAAGGGACTGTAGTATAGACCCCCTATTTAGGGAAACCACGAAATCCTGCATCCTAAATCTCGAAGCCTGAACTTACGCCCAAACCTCCCTGAAACCCGCACTCTCAAGCCCAAAGCTGATAAATCTAATAATCCCTTCATACCCTAAACCCTAAACCCCTAAACCCTAAACTCCCTACTAGCCCTCACTACCGGGAAAGTCACGGGGAAACTGCTAACTCTCACAGACTTGAAAATACGCTGGGCTTTCAGGCATGCAATGAACCTGGGTTGACTCTGAAGCCTAAGCCCATACACTCCCCCAAACTAACATGGCAACCCATATAGCCCCTACTTAGAAGGGCTGTAGCCCCTAGAACCATAGGAGAAATAATATAAGGATTATATAGGGGTTATACTGGGTCTATATAGGGGATCTAGATCCTCCCAGGGGTCTGGGAAGCCCATAACCCCATGCGCTACATCCCAATGTCCATTGAATGTTCCTTTTGTCTTTCCAAGGTGTCTCTTCATTGTTATACACTGCCCCTCTATATGTATGTGAATATATCTATATTATATATATACCCTAGACCCTAAACCCACACAGATTCCTACAGCCTATAACCCTTTTCATGGGACCCAAAGTTTCCGTTTCACGTTCCGTGTTCTCTTCCATTTCCTTCTCTGTCATCAGGGAAATATCCCTAAACCCACTGTTACCTCCTATATATCCATTTATACCCTTAGATATCCCTACAGGGTTTGGTGGTATCACTGAATTCTCAGAAATTATGTATATATATATATATGTATATGTGTGTGTGTGTGTGTGTCTCTCTCTCTCTCTCTCTCTCAAAAAATATCTCATTTTACAGCCGCGGCACGCCGCGCCAGCCTAGCTCTGCGCTGCCTTCCTGCACTTGCAAGTTCAGGACTCTTGTAGCCTACCTAGACCCTGTAATGTAGTTCCTTCTTGGGTTTGGTATGGTTTTTTGGCTTGAGGTTTCTTAGAATTACAAAAGAGGTACAACATTGGAGGGTCTAGGTAATCTTAGTTGGCCTTTGGAGCTATTTGAAAAGTATCTATATTAGTACCCTAGAAATCCAAATAGCCTCATGTAGGTAATACTCGTAGATTTTAGGGCCCAATGTAGTTAGCATTTGTATACTTGGATATATAGGGTCCTTTATGAAACCAAAGAGAGAAAAGATCTAAATATCCCAATGGCCAGTTAAGTCATACTCGTAGGACTTAGGGTTTACAAAAACCCTAGGGTTTAGGGTTTAGGTAAACCCTAAACCCGAGACTTTAGGCTTTAGAAGGCCAAGGGGTAGTTTCCCAAATAAGGGGACCCCAATATAGACCCCAAGATCCTATAATCCTTATTATGGGGACCACAAAACGGTACCCCTAATTTTAGGAAACCCCCAAGGGCTTTATAGGGCTTCAAGCCTTGCAGGCGCAAAGGTTGCTGTAATCTAATGGTTGCGTTTACTGGGTTGCTGTTAAGGAACTTAAATTACGTTACTATATTGGGGAA